>JAADVE010000346.1:0-21212 GCA_023334595.1 Pythium utonaiense
GCTTGAGCCACACTGGTGGGTGCCATCAACGCTGCGAGAAGACCCGAACGTGGTCAAGAGTCCCACCACGTACGAAGAAGTGGTCGTGCTGCGCGAGACCAAGGATCAGGTCGACGCGCGCATCCGCGAGTTCCTCATGAACGTTTCCAAACTGCCGTACGTGCACATCGCGATCGTCGGCCACAGCTACTTCTTCAAGCGTATGCTCGGCATGAATCGCAAGCTCGCCAACTGCGAACTAGCGGTCGTCTCCTTACGCGACGTTGCCCAACGCCACAATGTCGAGCTTTGAGAAAGGACATTTCATTCGAAATCGAACCGAGTGATCACTATGCACCTGTATCGCTCTATCTTACGCAGTCTTTACTGGCTTTTCCTTGACTGTCATGAGGGACGCGGCGGCGACGCCTACGAAGCCTGCCGCCATCGTCGGCATCATGATGTTCATGAAGATGGGCTCTCCGCCGTGGTACTCGCGGCAGTAGAGCACGGCCTGCAGAGGCAGTCCAAGGATCATGCTGCACCAGAAGATGTAGTTGCCGAGGCGAGTGTTCTTGAGGCCGCGTCCGTACATGATCACAGCAACCTGGAACATCTGAAGGAAGAAGAAGTACATCTTAACGGTGCGGAACACGATCACGAAGACGCACTCGTGGATGAGCGCGGACACGAAGAACGTGAGTGTGGTGGCGTTGCGGCGCGAGAGTTTGTAGCTTTCCAGGCTCTCGAGGTACACGTGGCGTAGCAGAAACTCATGCACAGGCTTGTTCCACTTGCGCGCGAACTCATCAAACGTCGTGCTGTTCCACCAATCTTCGTAGAAGTCACGGTCGGCCAGATATGTGACTTCGGCGATGCCGTTGCAGACGCACTCGAAGATGATGAACCAAATCATAAGGTAGCAGCCCAAGAACGGCAGCAGCAAGTGGAGCACTGCGAAGAAGGGATTCGTGATGCCTGTGTCGTCCAGACTCGGCATCACGTGGTCTGACACGATGATGTACAGCATGCACATGGCCAGAGTGTTTGCAATGACCTTCTCGCACACGTAGCCCCAGCGGATCTTGTCTGTACGTGGAAAGTTGGGCTCGTACACCAGCGTTGGGTACAGCAAGTACAACGTGAAGTCCTTCAAGCTCTGTGTGGGTGGGGCGTTATCACGACGCGCCAATTCGATCTTGGTGCGGACGTACGAGTGCATCTTCATGAGCAGCACAAGGCTCTCAACAAAAGCGGAGACAGCGTGGATGGTGTTCCAGTCTCTGTAGATGATGAACACGGACGTGAAGAAGAAGAGCACGCTTTGAAGGATGTGCTGCGTGATGTTCACTGCGTGGCGTGATCGGAGCAGCCCCGAGGACGACCCAAGCATCGCCACGGGGATCATCGCGGTGTACGTGAACAGCGCCATGCACGCGAACGTCGCCAGCACTTCGACAAAGTGCCACGAGTAGAACACCGAGAGCAGCAAGCGGCCGTCCGCGAGGATGCCTCCACGCGCCATGAAGTTGTTCACGTACGTGGAGAACGTGTAGATGCCCGCCGAGATCATCGCGAGGTTGTACATCCCACGGAACTCGGACGTGTGCACGCCGCTGCGGTGGTCGGCAGGATCTAGAGGCGAGACGATGTGCGTGAACCGCTTGACAGGCCGATGGCGAGCGGAGCCAGCCGACTTCGAGGAGGAGGCATCGTCACTGGAGACCACTGGGGACGCCATCGACTCGGCTGTAGGCTGTGGGGTGCGCACCATCGAGTTGGGCGGGGACGCTGAGATCGCCATGTTGATATCCGACGCCGTGGTGTTGGATTGTGAACAGCAACTGTGCCTGCGGCCTGCAGCAGCGCCGTTGTCGTGCGTTGCAGTTTCTCTTCTGCTCTTTTTCTTCAAGACGCGTCAGCAGACAACGTCTCAGATAACTGAAGGGGTACGATTCCATTGAGTGGCCCACACGCAGGTGTGGGACATGGCTAACTTTAGCAGCCCAGATCGAGACTGTCACACATGGGTTCGAAGCCAGGGATCAGCTCTTCGCTTCGTCGGCCTCAGGCTTCCTCTCGTCGCAACTGCCTCACCCTCAGCAACCACGTGGAGAGAAGAGAAAACCAGACCCGGCGACAAGTGTAGTCACAAGGATACGGATCTCTCTATTTGGAGAGCGAGTGTGTGACTCAGGACACGTCGGTGTGTGAACGGGCAGAAGACGCGATTCGGCACCCACGCCACAACTCAATTGTAGTGCTGATTGAGAACCATCCCACCTCGTCTCCTCCATGACGTCGGTCAATCTGCAAGGTATCAAGCTGGACGTGCGCACGCTCGCCCCTGTCCACGACAAGGACATCAAGAATGGTAGGGCAATTGCGAGCTTCTCCAACTGTGCACAGACACTCAGCGCTGTACATGATGACTGAACAGGCTCAGCGAGTCCTCAGACCTCACCGACGAGATCGTGGCGGTCCCTTGCGTCGGCTTGTGTCGTGCAGCACCCATCAGTGCGTAAGATGTGGTCGGAGCCTGATTGGACAGCCTTCAAGATCCGTTCGAAGAGCTACCTGGCTGACAAGATCAAGCAGACAACTGAGGAGCCTTGTACGTGCTGGCTGATCGATCTTTTCTCGTAGTACTTGCAGGTTGTAGAACTCACAACCGTGCTGGCGTGTAGTGTTCGAACTCGTCTGGTTTGATCTCTTCAGTGGCGATCACGCCGACCTGCTCCACATTTGCCAGAATCCCAAGAGCTTTGCTCAGAAAGCGATCGCCAAATACGGCAACGAAGTTCCGCAGCTCTTCGCTGTGACTCTGCTAATTCCAGGCTCGCCTGTCGTAGCCTGTGTGCAGTACTTTGCCGTGAAGAAGGAGCTTGTGAACGAGCAATCGGAAGCCTCGGAGCTGTGGCGTAAGTTCCTCGAAGGCGACGCCGCGTTCCGCCACGACCGTTTCAAGCTCATTCCTTCAATCGTAGAAGGACCATGGATCGTGAAGAAAAGCGTGGGCAACAAGCCTGTGATCCTAGGCCACGCGCTTCAGATGACGTACTACAAGACCCCACACTACCTCGAGGCCTGCGTAGATATTTGCTCGGACAAAGTGGCGAAACACATCACGTCACTGTGCCGCTCGCAGGCCAGCGGCCTGAAAGTGGACATGGGCTTTGTGATCGAAGCTCAGACCGAGAGCGAGTTGCCCGAGCGCTTGCTGTGCTGCGTGGAGTACGACCACATCGAGCTGCAGCATGCCACGGCCATCAAAGGCTAGTATACGGACATTGCCATATGCGGCACACTCCATAAATACTAAGATATGAGCTGATTGGCACTAAAGCGGGGTTATATCACAAAATGCAATCAGTGATGGGAAAGCGAAAAGAGCTCCTGGAGAAGCGAGCAAAATGTGGGTTGACGGTTGATGCGCTTGCGCCAGCGACCAGCGCTGCTCCAAGGCAGCACGCATGGCCACATGAACAAAACACTGATCGCGCAGGTGTATTGGTATTGAAAAGGTCTAGTCGTCAAGCGAAGCGCCTGGGAAAACTCGCCGGAAAGGCCGAACATGTCGACGTGGAGGAGGAGGAGGACGAGGAGGAGCTGGAGGAGAAGCGTCCGGCCAACGTGGGCTTCGCGTTCCTAGCGGACTCGGATTCGGACGAGAGCGACAGCGACGATTCGGAGGAGGAGGAGGAAGAGGAGGAGCAGGAGGAGGAGGAAGAGGAGGCGGAGGAGGAGGTCGTCGCTGCGCCAGTCGCCAACAAGTGAGCTGCTGAGTGGATAGGGAGTGCGATTGGAGGCGTTTCACTGACTGCAACTTATGTGCGGGTGGTTAGGAACTCTAAGAAGAAGAACAAGGGCAAGGCGTCTGCTCTTCCTGAGAGCGAGGATGTGGATGAGCTGCTGGAGGCGCTCGCTGCTCAAGTGGATGGTCTTGGTGGTGAGCACCAGGCGACGGCCCGCAACACGAGCGAGAACTCGCTCTTCAGCGTACAGCTCAACGTGGTCAACGCTGACAAGGAGATGAAGCGTATCTTTGGTGTGCGTTGTACGACTGGCGACTATCGGATGGGGGGCATGTGCTGATAAGAGAGATTGGATGGACGCAGGTCCGCGAGGTTCGTGAAAACTCCACGGGCGCGAGACGCGTTGATCCACGGTGCGCACAGTCATTGAGGTTTAGGTAGATGGATCCGCATACCTTGAGTGTCTGATGGTGGTCCAATGCATAGCAATGCCGCGAGAAAGACGACGAAGAAGGTGTTCACGGTCACGCCGCACGACGAGTGGCCTCGACCGCCGACGTTTGTGGGCGGCGGCATCCGCTGGACGCGCGCCAACAAGCCGCAGGGCTCGTCCTGGAACAGTCTGTGCCAGTACTTCGAGATCACGTGGTCGATGGCGTACAAGAAGGTCCGTGAGCACACTCCCGGTGGCGCTACGCATGCGATAGCTCATTTGCTCGATGTTGGCGCAGGCGCAAGCCGAGTTCGAGGTGCTACAGCAGACCCACGACCCGAACCTCATCAGCCATTTCTTGCAGCGATACCCGTTCCACATTGACGCGCTGCTGCAGATGAGCGAGGTGTTCCAGCACCACGGTCAAATGGACCACGCATCCGACTGCATCAAGCGCTGCATGTACGTGCTCGAGCTCGCATGGGCTGATCAGTTCGACGTGACCAAGGGCAACTGCCGCATGGATATCCACACGGAGCACAACGATGGCTTCTTCAAGGCGCTGTTCCTTCTGATGAAGCAGGTCGGCCGTCGTGGCTGCATGCGCAGCGCATTCGAGACGGCCAAGCTGCTCCTGGGCCTAGACCCTTCTGGCGATCCGATGAACGTGCTGCTCGCAATCGACTACTACGCAGTATCTGCGAGACAGTACCAGTTCGTTATCGACTTATACAACTCGAACCTTGAAGCTGTGGACCGTGAGAATCAGGAGGCTGCTTCTAAGAAGATTGGTGTGAAGCCCACGAGCACCGATGACAACGTGTCGGCGCTGCCAAATATCCAGCTCTCGCTGGCCCTCGCACAGTACGTGAGCTACAGGTACTTGATCGTGTGGAAGGCATGATGCTTACAAACGAGTGGCTTTGAATTACAGCCACTTCCTCGGTAACGCGGACGAAGCTAAGGAGTCGCTGGCACGCGTGCTGCTCCGCTTTCCCTCGGTGTTGAAGCCGCTGCTTGAGAAGATCGCCGTCAACACGTCGTCATGTACGTCGCCTCAATGCCTCGTTTACTGACGAAGCTGAGCTTGCTAACAGCGTGGTTTGCGTATCCACATTTGTAGCTACATGGCAGTCGGTGCTGGGCAGTCGTCTCTTCGCCAATGCAAAGAAGATCGATGAGAACGGTGCACTGCAGCACGTGCTCGACATCTACGTCAAGCGAAACCACACGCTCTGGAAGGTGAACGAAGTGCAGGCGTTCCTGCTCAAGGGAGCCCAGTACGCGATCTCCTCAGGTCTTTCCGCGGCGTACCCGCAGGTGATGGAGCTGCCTCCTTCGCTCGTCAAGTACAAGCGCTCGTACCCTGGCGACTACTCGGACGAGATCACGACGCTGCCTCCTGACCACCCGATGCTCCAGCCAGCTCAGGGCCCGCAGCTGAACCTGAACGACCTCAACGAAGAGCAGCTCGCGCAGCTGGCGATGCTGCAGCAACAGGCCGAAGACGGCAACCTGCCTGCCGATGCCAACCCGCTGCTGCTCTTCCTGCAGACGCTGCTGCCGTGGAACCGCGTGCAGGGCGCGGCACCGCCAGACGCGCCGCAGTAGGAAGGCATTGACGTCGCAGTGGTAACGTCGCAATTGTGAACCGCTCAGGAGTGGATACACACACGCACCAGTCATGCGTTGGGTACGTTGGATCGCATGGTGTCCCCCCATTGTGGGTTCGTATGTAGCCATGTCAGGGAGTCCACTATAAAAATGCATACCCTCTTCTGTCGATTTCTGATCTGAGTTTAAATACCATATCTCTCTGCATCCTATTACCTGTGACAATCGATAACTCATGGCGTGGGTAATTGGGTTTTATGGAAGATTCCCAGGTGATTGAGGGAGGGGCTTGTATTCGAGTCGGTGTCAAGAAGGGCGACCGCCGCGGGCCGTCGAAGCTCCGCACCCAAAGCGTAATCTCAAGCCAGCGACGCAGCATGGGCAACAGCAGCAGCAGCAACGGAGGCAACCGCCGCTCTACGGCGCGCCGCGCGCAGCACCACACGCCCTACCAGCAGGTGCCGCTGCCTCCTCCCGTGCCCGTGGGGGCGCCGCCCGCGGCCTCGGCGCCAGCGCCCTCGCAGAACCAGAACCGCCCGCCGAACGGCGCGGTGCCGCCGGCTCCTACGGGGCCATCGCGAGTCTCCCGAGGACAGCACAAGGAGCTGGTGAGCAAGGCGATTGTGGGGTGTGTTATGTGTGTGCGGGAGCTGTGGATGCTAATGAGAAGGTCGCGTTGTGTGTTAGATCACTGGCCAGCTGCGCGATGTGAACGAGTTTTACGACATTGAGCAGAAGGAGCTGGGCCACGGCCACTACGGCACCGTGCGCGTCGGCATCAACAAGCTCACGGGCAAGAAGGTAGCCATCAAGACCATCCCGAAGGCCAAGGTGTCGCGTCCCGAGACCATGCGCCGCGAAATCAATATCCTCCAGGTGAGTTGCTTTGTTGGTTTGGCTTAGTCGATGGCCCGTACGCGTAAACTAAACCATACTAATCATGGATATAAACCGATGTGCTCACGTCGCAGACGCTCGACCACCCCAACATCATCAAGCTCTTCGATGTGTTCGAAGGCCAGCGCCACCTGCACTTGGCGACGGAGCTGTGCACGGGTGGAGAGCTCTTTGACCGCATCATCGCCCGCGGCCACTACAGCGAAGCCGACGCCGCTGTGCTCGTGCGCAAGATCACGGACGCCGTGAAGCACTGCCACGACCGCGACATTTGCCACCGCGATCTCAAGCCCGAGAACTTTCTGTTCGAGACGCCCGCCGAGGACGCCGAGCTCAAGGTCATTGACTTCGGCCTGTCGCGCATGGATGACGGCCTCTCGGCTGGCGTGATGACCACGCGTGTCGGCACGCCGTACTACATCGCGCCTGAGGTGCTGGGCCGCCACTACGACAAGTCTTGCGACCTCTGGAGTATCGGCGTGATCATGTACATCCTGCTGTGCGGATACCCACCGTTCTACGGCGACACGGACCCAGAGATCTTTGCGTCAGTGCGTGCCGGCCGCTACGACTTTGACTCGCCCGAGTGGGCGAATGTGAGCCAGGACGCCAAGAACCTCATCAGCAGCCTGCTGCTGGTGGATGCGTCTAAGCGATTGACAGCCGCGCAGGTGCTGCAGCACCCGTGGATCTCAGGCTCCGCACCAAAGACCGCGATCTCGCTCAACTCCAACATCTTCTCCAGCCTCAAGCGCTTCACGGGCCACAACAAGCTCAAGAAGGCGGCGCTTGGCGTGATTGCGGATCTCATGACCGAGAGCGAGATTGTGGAGCTCAAGAAGCAGTTCATGGCGATCGATGCGGATGGCAACGGCGTGATTACGGTCTCGGAACTGGCCGACGCGCTGCGTTCGTCTGGCCACGGTATGATCGAGGAGGAGGTCATGGAGCTGCTCAAGGGCATCGACATTGATGGCGATGGACTCGTGGACTACCCAGAGTTCTTGGCGGCGACGATGAAGCGAAACCTGGCCAACAAGCAGGAGTACTTGATCAACGCGTTCAACTACTTCGACACGAAGAAGCAGGGCGTGATCACCAAGGCTGACTTGGTGCAGTTCATGGGCAGCGAGGAGCAGGCCCAGGAGGTGATCAACGAGGTGGACGCCAACGGTGACGGGCTCATCAGCTTCGATGAGTTTGTGGACATGATGGACCGGAAAAACTTTGGCGAGGAGTCGGACTCCAACTTGGAGAGCTTCATGTCGGACGACAGCATGACCAGCAGCTTCCTGTCCTCGGCCAAGTTCACTGGTGGCGTGCACCCACCTTCCACCATCAAGGAGACCGAGCTGTAAGTATGAACAAGTGTGAGAAGAAGAGTAAAAAGAGAAAGAGCGAAGAAGAACGTGAGAGAGAAGGCCACGAGTTGTCGGCTTCACATCTAAGAGCATGAGAATCCACGAGGCGGAGGCGGAGGTCATTTCATTTGGAGTACGTAGTACACACTATGGCGATGTTGCGTATGAATATAACCATCCATCACTTGCTTGTCCAAGTCTTTTCTGACCTCGGGCTGCTTCAGCTCCAGCAGCGTTTCTTGGCCGACCACGTGGACGTCTTCGTCACCTGTGTTCGACGGACTGCTCGAGCCTTCGTTGAGGCAGCGGGAGGCCCTTGAACTAGAGCTGGAGCTGGAGCTGGAGCTGGAGGACGGATATCCATGTGGATCACCGTTCCCTTCGGTCTCTCCAGTCGCTGCAACTGACCCAATCCAGCGAAGCTACCAGGCGAAGCCTCTAGCAGAGCTAGCAACGCGTCAGCTTCGACAGTGACATCGCCACTCTTCCGCTGGATGACCAGTGCCACCACACGCATCCTCTTCGTCCACTCGTTGTCTGCGGGCTTCTCGATCAGCAGTCGACAGGAGCCATCGAACACCTCTGCATCCAGGAGCTTCCGAAACAGAAGGGTCTTCGTGGGCTTTCCACGCGTGTGGCTGGTGGACATCCACTCTCCCAGGAGGTTCATGCAGCCGTAGGCGATCACGACCGCCATCATGAACAGGATACTGAGATACTCCTTGGTGTCGCTCATACGCCGTCGTTCCAACAGCTCCAGTCGGTCACGCATAACTTCATTCACGTAGATCGTGTCGGACGAAGACATCGTCCAACCATACTTGCCACTCGCATCGGAGCGAAACGCCACGTTGACCGAGTTGTACAGACGCGTAGGCATCCCTGTAGGGATCATAATCTCGTCAGGCGTCCTGGTCGTGTTCATCAGCATCACCGCTATATCGATCGCCTCCTCGAGGTACACAGGGTACTCCTCATGCTTGCACAGCGACAGCACAACGTTTTTCATCGTCCACCAAAGAACGAAGGGATGGCAAGTGAGCGTTAGTTAGAGACGTGCGGGGCGGGTGTGTGGGACGGGCGAAAGGGCCCAAAGACATCACATTGGTATTTCATCAGCACACATCACGCGTGATGGCCTTATGAACGGATCCTGCAATGAACGACGCGGCCTGTGGCCGATGGAGTGCTGGTCTGCAGCGTCACTTGGATGGGATCGCAGCGGAACGCGAGCTCCGCGTCTCCACTGAGGAGCTCAAGAAGAGCTATGGACCGTCGCCGAGGAGCCTACAGCAACACACGTTCGACATCATTACTTCTCATCAAGCGAGAGGTACAGTACGTATCGGTAGAGACTGACTTTGTCCTACCGATGTATCTGCAGCGCTTCACCTGGACGACAAGATGGTTGCACGGTGTTGTCAGCGTTGGTAATCATCGCACCACTCACACGACCGTCTGGCCGTCGCTGTACAGTAGCTACCATGCGCAGTACGTCTTGTACCAGTCCCAGTTGGCGAACCCAGTCACAGTGAGGATGCTAAGACTGAGGCACAGCCTCGACGGACGCGGGGATCGCCCACGGGCTCGACGCTATGCATAGACACGGCCCTGGCTGTGACCGGAGGCTCGCACGGCGTCAGCTCGTTCTTGAGTAAGAACATCTCGTACGCGTGAGCCACGACGTACTCGCCCGTGGAGGTCGCGATGCTCGAAGTCTCTGAGATAGACAACTCGTCGAGGCTGTCATCGTGCAGCTTGAGCAGATCCCGCAACAACGCCATCGCGCCACGACACGACACGATGGATTGTCTTGGCACCCGTTAGCTCGAAGCGTTCGATAAGGCTGTGGACCGTGGCTTCGAGACCTGCAGTGTTCACAGTCGTGGACGTGCCAGATTAGAGACCGCGACGTATCTCATTTTGTCTTGGGTTTGTGGATGTTAATCAGCTTCCGGAAACACGCCTGTGATTCAGTACATTTACGGGTCCAGGGTCACTGTGTCCTAGTGTCCTGCCTTGCTGCGTCGGTTAATCTTGTCGTGGCGCTTCTCAGCAGCGAGTCGCGCCGTACGTGTCATCGCCTCCTTCTCGATACGCTTCATCTCCTCTGCCGAGCCTATGGCGCTTCCACCCAGCCGCTGGATGCTGAGCTCCTCCTCCAGTTCCGACGACCGAGTGTCCATGTAACTGGCCAGCTTCTGCTGGTAGTGTTGTGTCGTCGGAGGCTCGTAGTCTCCGAAGACGAGCCGTCCAGGCCCACGACGCTTCACACTCACAGGGGCGGTGTTAGTGGCCTTACCAGTCGCGCCCTTGCTCGCCTTGTCCGGACCTGGCTTGGTCAGCAGCTTCTTCTTGACCGGTGCGATCGTGGTGATATCCGAGACCTGCAGCAGGTCGTACATGGTCATCGTGCTGACTGGCGCCGCTGGCTTCGCCTTGTCGCTGACCTTCGGACGGGGACTGGCTTCCCGCGCAGCAGCCTCCACGGCACTGCGCTTCTGGACGATCCGCTGGAGTTCAGGGATCGAGCTTTGCGGCGACGTATTAATACCGGGCGGCTTGTTGGAGGTGGTTGTCATCGTGAGCTCTCTGTGGCTGGGCTTGCGCACGCTCTTCTTCTGCACGCGACCCACGAGCTGCACCTGAAGCTGTGGCACACGCGCGTTGGAGCCGGAGAGATCGCACGAAATCTGGACTTCTACCTCGTCCAGAATCTGGAACGTACACGTCGGTTTGCCGTCACCCACTAAAACATCCAGGCGCTCGCCCTCGGCGTCATACTGGATGCGAGCCTGTGGGATCAAGCGGATGCAGTCGGCACTGGCAAACGCACCAGTTGCTGGCTTGGTGTCAACGATACGGACGCCACAGAGCAGGGGATCCAGCTGCGCGTAGCCGTCACGGTCACGGATGTACACTGGAGCACGCAGGTCGTACGTCGGCACATAGACCAGGAAACCGTTCTGCTTGAGCGCCGTGATGATCGCGTACGTTCGTACCGTGTGTGTGCTGAAGTACAGCGCCAAGAAAAGCTCTTCACAGGACCGAGAGGCCTGCTTGGCACTGCGGTTCTTGCGGTTGAGATGCTGCGACAGCGGTACGAGAGTACTCGGTGGGAACAGCAACGTCTCTTCTTCTTCGTCTTCCTCCTTCTGGTCCGTCACATCGATCTGGAGCTTGCTGTCCACGTCAGAGAGCAGCGAGTCAAGGAAATCTTCTCCCTGATCTTCGTCCAGCACCGATGGAGCCAGCGACGGAGGCAGCGCAACGCCTGACCCGGGCGTGTTCACCTGGCGTGACATCTTGCCCAAGATGCGACGTGATCCGCCCTTGGCCTCGAGCTCAAGAGCTGCGAGAAGCTGCCGGTGGACGACGATGTCTGCGTATCGTCGAATCGGCGACGTAAAGTGCGTGTAGTACTGGAGCCCGAGACCGTAGTGGGCGAAGCTCGTGATGTCTTCGTTCTTTGCCTGGTCTTGTGTCGCCTGCGCAGCGTTTGCACAGATGTACTCGGCCTCCGACATGACGCGCACAGCCAGCGACTTCAGCAGCGCCATGGTCTTTGCGTCCGCTCGTCCTGAGCGCTCGGCGTTGACCAGCGACTGCTGCAGCGTGTAGTTGTTGCTGGCATCGATCTCAATCTGCTTGGCTTGCGCTATGTGAATGAGCTGGTTGAACCGCGGACCAGAAGGCGGTGGGTGGCGACGCAGGAGAGCGTTTGACGGAAACGCTTGCACGATCTTCTTTGCCACATAGCCGTTTGCCAGAATCATGAGTTCTGCGATGGTGCCGTGGATCTCCAGGCTTTCTTTCATCACGATCTCCACACCCGTAGGGCCACCTCCCTCACCCAATTCCGATACATTCAGAGAGAAAGTCTCTGAGCGCGACAAATCCAAACCGCCTTCTTCACCACGTGCCTTGGCCAGCTTCCGAGAGATCATGGTCAACAAGCGAAGATCTCCGCTGAGCTCTTGCTGCAGCTCCAAGGGTACAGGCCCACCAGCAACGCCTCGACGGTGTTCTTTCTTGCTGGAAGCCGACTTGTGACCTGTATCGGCGTTCATGCCCTGGATAATGCGGTGGGCTTGCTCGTAGGTCATGGATGCACATGAGTTGATCACTGTTCGCCCATACCACGTCCTGTTCTCAATCACCTCGAAAGTCTTGGCGTCTAGCTCCCACAGCACACTCATTGCCACACGGTCGACGTGCTCGTGGAGCGAACACAAGTCAGCGCTGAGCACTGCCGGTAGCATGTCGAGTCGCTGGCCGACGAGATACACTGTCGTAGCACGGCGTCGACCTTCGAAATCCAGGGGTGAATCATGCTCGACAAAGTACGAGACGTCGGCAATGTGGACACCCAACTCGATGTTGCCATTCGGTAGCTTGCGCACCGACATGGCGTCGTCAATGTCCTGGCAGCCAGGAGGATCCACGCTGAAGACCCGGTGGGACGCTCGCAAGTCACGACGCCGTGTGATCTCTTCCTCAGGAATCGTCCAGTCTAGAAGAGGCACAATATCCGGACGCTTGGCTGTCGAGCACTCTTGGATTTGATACGTCTCGATCTCGCACTCGTCGGGCAAGCAGGCAAGTGCTGACTCACAAAACGGCGCTTCTTCGATCTCATTCTGCACCAGAATCGCACTAAGCTCCGTGCTGAGACTACCAGTGTCGCCCAGCACGGCCGTGTAGTGGCCGTTCGGGTACATCGAGTCCATGGGCCACTGGTCCACCACGACTTTAAGCCGCTTGTCCAGCAGTGCGTCCATGCGCTGGGAGCGGATGCGGATCTTCGGAATCCTCTGGTCCATCGGGATAGCGAGAGCATAGTCATCTCCTGGGGCGACGGTCGACGACAGCACCGTTGCGACGAAGAACCGTGAGGAACGCTGTGCGATACCCACAACAACGGCAGTCGGGAATCGCTCGCGTTCCTCTGGCGCAGTCTCAGCCTTGGACGTTTCTGCGACCTGCTTGCCATCGGAGCTCTTGGCATTCGTACCATCGTCTGCGGAGTAGTGTACCAGCACACGCTCGCTTTGCGGAGCGATCCACTCGCTCTGTGGCAAGAGCTCCACGACAACGTCGTCGCCGTGAATACCGCGGTTCATAGCCTCCTTGCCGTACACAAATATTTTCGTGTAGCCTGTGCGGCCGCTCACTGTCTTGTCCACTAGGACGAACGCCTCCATAGGATTGTGAGCGCTCACCTCCAACCGTCCTTTGACCAGCTCACCCTTCTTCACACGATCTTCCAGCTGCGCAGGTGGCAGATGTGGAGCGAACTCGCCCTTGGACACCAGCACGCCACTCCCGCCCTCCGTCTCCTGCACCTGGCGATCCATCCACCAGCGCACGGCTTCAGCCGTGTTCACCGCCAGCTCCAAGAAAAAGCCCGGGTTCCGAAACCGCTTCTTGAGAAAGGCCTCGCACGTCGTGACCTCCAGGCCCAGTTGAGTGCGGAGCTCTGTCGCCAGCGGAGAGTCATCCTCCGGGGTCATCACCACAAGACGACTCGAGCTCGCGACGTGCTGTGTTGCGTACCACGTGAGCGTCTTGACCATACCGCGCTGGTCCCACGCCGCTTGCGTCTCCAGCGGAACTGCCTTGGGATCGTCTCCCTTGGGCTCCAAGACGGCACGCTCTACTGCCGTCTCCACATGGTGCTGGTTCGGGAACAACACCACGCAGCATGGCTCCACTTGGCGACGGCTCTCGTCTCGGAAGAAGTTTCTCAGCCGCGTAGCGTCACGAGATGGCGCGATCCGCAGCGCCTCCGTCAACACCGTCTCCAGCACCAGTAGATGGGGTACTTTCTCGCCAAACTCGGCGTCCTCCAGCAGCTCCATACACTGCAGCAGCGCAAACGCATCGGGCACGACGTACTCGGCGTGCTCGCGCTTCAGACGCCGCGACGGACGGAACACGCGCGTCTGCGGCCGCGCCTCGCAGCGCACACACGCGTCCACGCCGCAGTGGATGTCCTCGCGCACGTACTGCTCCACGGTCTTGAGGTTGCCCGGCCGCTTGCGGCGACTGCGCTCCGTGAAGCTGCTCTCCGTGCGGACGTCGTACCAGCGAGACGCGCGCTTGGCCTGGCGCAGGGCCTCGCGGTCCTCTTCCTGCAGCAGCCGCTGCTGGCGCTGCGTCTCCGCCTGTGTCAAGTTCCACGGCGTCGCCATCTTCGCCAACCTCTGCGTGGAAGATTACAAGGGAGCTGCTCAAGTTGGGCAGCTCAACCCAAGGACTAGATGCAGAGTTCTATGATTGGCTATATTCACGCGAATTAAATAGTTTCAGCCAATCAGCGCACGCCTCGCAACATGGCTACATGAAAGTACACCACTGATGGCTCACCACTGGACGTGATGGTCGTGGAGTTTTTGCAGCAGCTTGTCTGTGAGACCGGGCACGCGAAGAAGATCGGAGAGCTGCGAGAATGGCCGCAACTCCATAATCTTGTCGGCACGCTTGTCGCCGATGGAGTGCAGCTCGCAGAGCTCCTGCTGCGAGCCACTGTTGAGAACCTCGAGCAGGTTCATCTCCAGCACGAGCTGCATGTACACGGCCGTGGACATTTGCTGCGACGGCACCATCGAAGTGGCAGTCGGTGCCTCAGCCTCCAAGGCATGGAGCCGCTCCAGCAGCTTGGGGTTTTCCTCTGGCAGCACGTGGTAGGCTCGCTTGAAGACACAGTAAGCGGCTATGAACTGCTTCTTCTTCTCGAAATCGATGGCAACGCCGATCAGTTTCTTTGCAAGATCGACAGGCGTCAAGTCCTTCATACTTCACATCATAACCTCACCATCGTCAGTACCACATTTATCAAAGACAAGTGATCAAGGTGGTGCTGAACGTACATGTTCAGGGGCGAGACGACAGCAGCGGTCTTTGTTGGCTTAGCGTTGGTGCAGACGTTCTCCTTGTCACATGAGGGGCTTCCGACAGATCGCCTGGCGGGATTCGGACATAACGACTTGCGACTGGCAGTGGTTGTGGACGTTGGCATCATAGAAAGTCGTGGCTTCTTGGTTGCTGGAGCCGTCGCGGTCGTCGGTACGCGCTGGACGCTCGAGTCAGTCGTAAGAACGCGCATCGGAGCACTGGCGGTGGACGTTCTCGACGTGAGCGTCTTGGCTGGCACGAGACCCTTAGAAGAGGGCACAGGAGTTGGCCGCTTCACGCCAATGGACGATGATGACGCGTTGCTATCTGTCGAAGCCCGTTTCTCCAGGTTTGCTCGACCTTGGAGCTTTGCTTCTCTCCACGCCGATAACTTTTGTTCCAAGCTGTTCGGATCAGTCGTGGGCTTTGGAGGAGACACAGACACCAATGGCTTTCTAGCGGGAATGGAAGGCTTCACAGTGGCCGCCGAAGACGCAGTCGCCTTTTGCAAGCGAGAGGCTGATGATGGAGTCGTCTGCTTCAGAGCTAGGTGTCGAGTTGGGGTTGTGCTCGCCTTTGAAGCCACGACTGCTGTCTTCTTCACAGCCGCAAGCTTCGAGGTCGCCACCTTCGCTTCGTTCACATTCACACTTGCCTTTTCGGTGGTTTTCTTCACTGGCTTAACAGCCGTTGGCGTATTGATGGCCACTTGGTTCACGATACCCTTAGCTTTCGCTGCGTAGTTCAGCGTTTGCAGACACTCCTGGTACATGCCCACAGTCTGTGCGACGTTGCAGATCATCACAGCGTGGCTGCTTCCACCCAGACTGTCCTGGAGTAGCCGCGTGAGCTTGCTATCTCGGAACGGGATCCGCTGCACGTCTCCCGCATTCAACGCCGTGATCACTTTGCCCAGTACGAACAGACTCATGTTGATCTTGCCTGACTCCTGCAGTCTCGCGCCGCTGTTTCCTGTGCGTCGGTTGTCCTCGCTACCAGCCAAGTCGATCAGATGGAGCTTTCCGTACCGGATCTCCTGTCCAGCGGTGCCTGTCGATCGCGCTTGGATCATCAGAATACTGTGACTGCGACTGGACTCCGGGTTCATGTCGGTCGCAGCTCTCGCACGACTAGCGCTGCCTTTCTCGTAGAGCTCTTCGAACTCCAACAGCGACGCGATACGCTTGCGCGTGAGTCCCTGGATCGCGATCGTGCCGTCCGTCTGCTGGCGAATGGGCAGATCCTGTTGCTGGCTCTTGGCCACGAGTAGGTCCAACACGCGGTCGTTATATATCTCCAGGTAGGACATGTCGATCTGGATTGCAGTCTTCTGCTCCGCCGCGACCTCAAACAGACGCTTCACAGAGCGAGGAATCATACCCAGGTTGCGCTTGGAGCCTTCCATCGTGAAGGTCTTGCCTGTGCCTGTGGCGCCGTAAGCGAACACCGTCGTGTTGACTCCCGTGAGCACCTTGGCGATCGCCGGCTGGATCTCACGCTGGAACAGCAGCCGCTGCGGCGTCGCGTCGTCGTAGCACTTGTCGAACAGGAACTCGCTGCGCTCCTCGCCCTGCTGCATCGTCAGCAGAACGCCTTTGCCTCTGCTGTGCTGGCCCGACTTGGCCACCGTCAGAGCCACGGGCTGCAACTTCTCGTGGGCCAATGCTGGCCGCACGCGCACCACCACGCTCACCTGCATCGCGCGCTTCTTGGCAGCGCTACCTACGCTTCGGCGCGTCGCTGCTGCTCCCGCCATCGATCGCGAAGGTGTTCGCTCAAGTGAATGGAGTTGTGTCACTAGGTCCCCCTTTCTACAGGATTTGAATTGAATGGCGCTTTTGATGGGCGCCGGATTTTGAATTCTGAACCGAAGTTAAGAAGGTTCCTAACAGTTAGAGTCGTCAATGTTGCCGGAACTCTGACAGCGTAACCTCCTGCGAACAGGTTACGCAAGCGTATACCGGTATTACCGGTATTCGTCTGCTTGAAGTTTGGCCTCCACGGCCTTCTGCGACTTGTGAGCAATCGCGAGCATGGCGAGATTGTTGTGGAGCCGGCGGTCGTTTATGGCAGGAGAATTCGACGACTGAGAGAGCTGTTGGGCTTGCAGAAAGAGGCGCTCTGCGTGCTGTTGGCGGAGCAAGGTCAGTACTCAACTACATGCGAGCGTGGAGCCAAAGAACGTACGTCAAAGTGCCCGAGGAGAAAGGCGCAGCGTGCGAGCTGCTCGATACAGACGATGTAGTTGTGGTGTTGGTTGCCATAGAGATCGGTAGCACGCAGAAGACACTCTTGGAAGATCTCTTGGGCCTCTGTGACGCATTTCCGCTCGAGAACGACGACCCCGAGTTGGGTCATTAGCTGGAACACGCGGTCGTTCCAGCCGTCATCGTAGCTCTCCACTAACCGGTTCAACAGTTCTCGCAGATACATCTCTGCCTGCTCAGATAGATGCTGTGCCACGCTTACGATGGCTAGATTCTCCAAAATATCCAGTGTTGTGAGGTGGCATGGCCCTAGCTCGGCTTCGAAGCCATGGAAGGCCTGCTCCAAGTGCTGCTCACTCTCCTCCCGTCTGCCCAACGCGAGTAGAAGCTCTCCAAGGTTGTTCAACCATGTGAGTGTAGTCAGGTCTTGCTGATCATACAGCCTTTCAGCCAGCTCCAACGCTCGCTCTGATGCTTGTAGTGCCTTCTCTAGACGACCACTGTCTCGGTAGACGGACGCCAATCGATCGAGGGTCGTGAGCAGGCTCGGGTGACTCTCGCCGTGAGCCTGCGTCTTGGCACACAACGCGTGGAGCTCCTGTCGCGCCATTGTATCCTGCTCCGACCTCAGTTCCTCTTCAAGCGTCTCCAGTGCTGCGACCTTGATCGTGAGTGGGTCTGTTGTGAGTAGCATCGCTCGGCTTTGCCTCCGCTCTAGCAGCTCTACATACAGTCGATTGAAGTTTGTGAGCGGCACGGACCTTCGATAAGCTGACCCGTATCCTTCCGTACCTTGGTCTGTGAGACCGATCGGCTGCCACGAGCACAAGACGCGGACTTGATCGTGGCGAGCGAGTGCTGTCGCAACGTCCAAGGGCGTTTGTTGTCTCTGATTTTGCCGTAGTAGCTGTGCGCCAGCTTCTAGAAGTAACACCGAGCACCGCAAATTGCCCCAGCCAGCGCTCAAGTGCAGCGGTGTGTTACCTGCCTACAGGTCCTGCCATTTAGGTGCAGCTCTTCCTCTCGCAGAGCGACAGTTAACTCCACGTACAAGATCGGGCACGTCAGGATCAGCGCCTCGGTCGACGAGGAGCTGGACGACATCGAGTTGACCGTAACGAGCTGCGTAATGGAGAGCTGTCCATTTGGTCCGCTGTGCCCACACATGAACGTGTCAGAGCTGCGATCCTTGTATCGAGGCCTCATAGGGCGATCATTAACGCACATATTCCTGGACGTCGATTGAGTGGACTGCTCGGCGGTCCAGTATCGACCGCACGCGCTCAGTCTTCCCGTATTGGGCCGCGTACCATATCGTCCAGACACTCTGATGGGCTTGCGCCTTCTGGAGCACAGTCGCGCTATGCTTCACCGCTGTATCTGATATCGCTGGCGTTGGTTGCTTCTTCCGAGGCGATGGGGTCTTCGGCTTCTTGCGAAGAGAGGACCGTGATTTACTCGGAGACAGCACCTCTCTACGGCTCATTTTCGACTGCACACACACGGTAACACAGGCTTTCGAGACTGCACTTTCCCGCCCAAGGTCTCCGCTATTTTCGTGAGACTCACTACTTCAGTGGTTTCGCTCTATTTTGTCGCGGGCGTGTGCGTCGCATTAGCCTGGGAACACTCGGCTGAGAGGCCTCTGGTCTGGCTCGGTTTTCGTCGCTCGAGTATGCCCAGGAAGGCGGCGTGCGTCTCCGTCTCTGTCTCCACACGCACAGCCCACGCTCGACGCCATGGACTTCACCGACCTCGGGTCGATGGGGGCGAGTGGCAGTCCCCACAAAAGTGAGACCCATAGCTCGAAAAAATCGAGCTCGAAGAAGCGCAGCATGAACAGCGGACGGCTACGACTCATGCCGCTGGATGCTAGTAGCGGCTACGAGGTCGGTAACAACAACAACGGAAGTAGTAATAATCAGAACAACAACGGCGGCTCGTCATCCACGGCGTCGCCTATGATGCCTGGGTTTGGCAAACTCAAGAAGATCACACAGAAGAAAGAGCTGCTCGAGGCCGTGCGCAAGGCCAACTCCCCAATTGTGCTGCCGACGCGGGAGCCGCTGGGCGCGGGAGCTCAATCCGGAGGCCAGGCAGGCGGTCAATCGACAGGGGCAGTAGGCACGCTACGGCATGAAAGTTCGTCGTCGTCACTGGCTGGTGACCAGCAAGACGGTGTGACCAGTGCGATGCGAGACATCGAGAGTCTGGAAGATGGCGTCCGGACAAGTGCACGCAAGTTCAACGACCACAAGATGCTCGCGGATCGAAGACAGCGCGAGTTGAACACGCTACTTGTGGGTTTGGAGCTCGTTGCCTTGGATTGTGACGTGAGTCAACTGACAGGCGTATGTGTGCACCTTAGGACGAACTGCGGACGTTGCAGCTGGAGACACAGGAGCTGAGTCGTCTCCAGAACCAAGACACACCGATTGCGAAGCAGAGCCTGCGCATCCGCCAGGAGATTCAGGAGTGTACGGCGTCCATGGAGGAGCAGATGCACGTACGCAGGCAACTGGAACACATGATGCGGCGGCTCCAGACCGGACAGCTTAAGATTGACGCGCATCTAGAAGCCATGACGAAAGCTGTGGACGCGAGCCACCGCGAGGCTGATGAGGTGAAGCTGCTCTGTCGCCAACTAGAGGCCGGTAAGAGCCGAGCTGTCCAGTTCCTTCAAGATGTGCAACTCCAGATTCAGGTGGAGCGCCGAGCACGAGCGAGAGAGCTGACCGACACGGAGATCCGAGCTAAAAATGCTCAGAAAATGGAGGTCTGGCGACTCCAGAGAATGCAAGAGCGAGCAGAGATGGCGGCGGAGCTGCGTGGAGATCTGTCTGTGGAAGAGGAGCAGCGTCTGATGCGGTGTATCGAAAGCCGCGAGCGTGCAAATGAAGCGTTGCTTGTGGCCAACCAGACTAAGTCACAAATGGCTGCTGACTACGAAGAGGTTCTCGCGCAACTCAAGGTCGCGATGGGCGCCAGCTCACTTCAGGAGGTCGTCGAGAAAATCCAAGCGCAGGTCATGACAAGTGTGTCACTGGACAAGGAGAAGGCCCAGGCCGAAGCACGGCTGATCACTGTCCGCCAGGAGAAAGAACATGCCGTACAGTGTCTCAACGAGCTCAAGGCCTCTGGCATCGGTGGCATTGAGCTCAATCGTGAGGTGTACAACACGCTGGAGAGTGAGATCCAGCAGGCTAAGGCCACGCTCAAGGTGAACAAGGCAGCTTCCGAGCGACTTGACAGCGTGATACAAGCAGTGCGGCAAGGCTCGTTCGGGCTCACGCAGCGGCTCCAGGCGTTCGATGACGTGCTGGATTTGTCAAACCCATCGGAGGCCTCGGGTGCGTCGTCACCAATGCTAACATCGCTGTCGCTGCAGAGAATGGACAACGCTGACTGCCTCGCGTTGGCGGAGCTGAAACTCACAAAGATGCTGGAGCTCATCGGCCAGCAGAGCAGTTCGGTCAATGGCTTCAATGGCGGTGGCGCCAGTGGTAGTGGTTTCGGAAGTGGCACTGGGGACGACGACGAGGGCTTTGACGACGCCAACGGATCCTCGCGAGGTGGCGGAATGGACTTTCTGGACGAACGCACAGCGATCTGGTCGCCCACGACCAACAACGACCCTGTGCTCCACAGGAACAACATCCGCGTGCAGCCCGGCCGCAAGGCCCACATGGGCAACCACGTCGTGGACCTGGACGACGAAGCTGACGCAGAGCTGGCGCGACTGGGCGACCCGGCGACGATCGACACGGCGCGGTCCGACATCTCCACGACATCTGACGGTGGCAGTGAATTCATGGACGTACACGTGCCGTCGCGCGACATTCTCAAGATGAGCAGCTCGCGGCATTTCGCCGAGGTCATACGGAAGAAAGAGGTACGCTTTGTGGTATGGATATGAGTAGCATGACTTTCGAACTGACGACGTGTCGTGTGTGTAGATGTCGGAGAAGCAGAAGGTGGCAGCGGAGCGAGGCATCTCGGACGAGGAGATGATGTCCAAGCTGCGCAAGAAGAACCAGCAGGAGGCGGACGCGCGACTTGCGACGTCTCC
>JAADVE010000347.1:0-21201 GCA_023334595.1 Pythium utonaiense
GCACTTAGTGGGGAGGGGATCAGATACTTGCCCACAGATAGACAGGCGGCCACACGTTGGAGCTCGTGGATCGGTTGACGTGTGTGTCTGTTGGTTTGGTGGTACGATCCCGTAAAAAGAGCGTTTTTACGAAGTTGTAGTTGGGAAGGGGCTTTTTACGAAATTACCGTACACGCGCGAAGTATACGACCAGTTGAAGATGGTCACGACGGCACCATGCCACGGCGGAACACCATGGCTGCGGAAATGGCGGTGGCGGTTGGAGTGCATCTGTGAGAGCGGACGTCTAATGCTATCAGCGGCACCATCGAAGGTTTCCACAAGAGCTGTCGAAAACGCGAGTTTGAACTCCTGTGAGGATGGTGGGAATCGTCCGAAGTCGATTAGATCTTGAGTGTACTGGTTTAGTGTGAATTCAGAAGGAGGCTGTGGTGACGCGCACTGACGCGACATCGTGGACCACCAAAACTGCTGTGATGTGGGCCACCTCAATAGAGAGCTGTAGACGAACAACACTGAATTAGGTTATTGAAGTCTTTGGCTCCCCTCTCTAAACGGATTGGTGCACATTGATGAGGAGAAGTACGCACTGACAACACTAGCTGCTGCGATCATCTGACCCGCTAGGCTGGGCATCCACTGCTATTGCTACTCGTAGTATTCTACTTCTTCCTCCCCGTCGTCGTCAATGTCGATTCCTCTGCATATCTTGTACACCAGAACAGTGAGCATCAGTGGCAGCAATACGGTCCACTCGAACAGCCACCAGAGACCGTAGCCGCTATACAGCGGCAGCTGGAGCACACCGACCACAAGCAGGTCGATGTTGAAAAAGTACACACCCCAGTGCGCTTCCTGCATCGATAGCGTCTCCCCGAGCCGATTGATTTCGAAAACATACATGAAGGAGCTCACGATTTCCCACACGCCCCCCATCCCAAGCGAGAAGGACCAGTCATCGGAGGTGGTCTCCATGAGCACGGCCAACGTGCAGAACACGATCAAACCTGGAGGGAGCACGACGCAGATCGTGAACGCGTCCTGTGGTACTGGTAGCATCGACAAACACACGCGCAGGCACCAGCTCCCAGCGAGTATGCCCAGGGTCAGCATCGCACTGGGAATGTACATGAGCGTCAGCACTGACGCAATTAGCGTTGCGAGAGTCGCCGTGTACAGCGCAAACACAAGCACACGCAGTGCTGGGACCGTGAAGACGAGTTTGAACACCACGAGCTCGAGCATCGCAGCAGCAGCCAACCCAAGCCGTATGCCATAGCCAGCACTGTTGCTGCTCTGTAAAGCCTCTTGGAGACGGTGAGCGACAGGCTCCACGAGCAGTAGCAGACCGACCAGGCCAGTGATGACGCACACGTGGAGAGCGATTCCAAGGATGATTTTTCTGTAGCCATTCATGTTGCCCGTGACATCAGAGATCCTCGAGATAGACGCTCTGCTCTCCGTGGGTTTTCGGAAGAAGTGCCACCGATCAAACCATCCTGGGACCGAATTCGCATCCCGGAATCGAAGCTTGATCCTCTTGACGCGCCTCATAGGTGCCACAGGTCTGACACGTGCGATACTCTTTATGCGCTTCACAGACAGGGCTCGCGTGATGCTCTTGGAACGCTTCCGATAGGCAGCTTCAGCGAAGCGATCGCCCTCTGTAGGATCGACCGCGATTTGGCCTGCCATGGCCAGTGGAGCCAGAGTAGCTGCTATTATGCACTAGCACTCCGTGCGAGTTAGCGAATTAAGTCTTGAATGCTTGACTGGGGCGGGTCCTCCGCAGAAGCGTCTCTGCAGCACCAGATACAAATAGATGGACTCTTGAACCAACGTGTCTGTTCTGTCCTGACCGAAGCGCAAGCCTTGCTCTGAGTTCAGGATGCAAGGATCTGCTGGCTGAGTGGATCTTAACGCACCTGTGCCGAACGAAGCCAGATTCGCACTGTGTGTCAAAGACCCGGTCACAGTATGTACATCTACAGTAGGCAGACAGGCAAGCTTCCCTATCAAGCCACCGGGCATCTTCGGTAGACAGCAGGCAACGGACAAAATACGATCGTCTTTTATGACGTAGATCAACTCGATAAGTGCTCCAGACACGATAGATAATCGCGTTTCGCAGTATGAACACTACAGTGTTGTATCGATTTACTCCAACTCATGATCACTTGTGTCCTCGGAGATTCACCATCGTGACCTGATCAAGCGTTCTTTGTGTGTCTGGGGATGCCCCTATCCACCCGTGGACCTGCCAGTGGGGGGAGCATATCTTCAGAATAAACATTCAAGGCCATCTTTTTCCCCTGCCGACCAAGACAAGACGCCAGATCATCGCGATATCCTTGGAACTCGGAATAGATGAGCAAAATAACGATCATCGCATGCCGATAGAATGCGATACTACAAGTAAAGTTTATCCGTTGCCTTGGTAGACACAATGGGAAAGTCCATCAGATACGAATGGTATTGTTGGCTTTACGATCGAGAAACGTTGCCTTCGACTTGGCCATCAGCCCCAATGGCAATACGATGGTGTTATTCACCAGCTAGAAGATACCGTAGCGGCGGGAGCTGGATGACACCCACCACCAGCAGGTCAATGTTGAGAAAAAACATTCCCCATTCTGCTTCTGGTAGAGACAGCGTGCAGTACAGGCGCTCAAGTTCGATTTGTCTCTCGACTTCATTCACCAATTCGCTTGCCGCGCCGACGAGGAGCGTGGGCTGCGACGTCTCCGTAGAGGCAGTGTACTTGAGTGTCCCTGGAGTGCCGCCCATGAGCACGAGCGGCGTTCCAGCTACCATGTAAGCGCTGAGAGAGCCCGTCGACTCACAGAGCGGACTGTCACACACGAAGGCATCAGTCCCCAGCGATCATGCCCAGGCTCGGGGCCGTGAAGCTGAGTTTCAGCACCACAAGCTTGAGCATCGCAGGCACCGTGAGCCCGAGTCGCACTCCTTAGTCACCAACGCGGCCTTGATATATCTGCTGAACGTACACAGCCCTACATGGAAATACGACGCTTGTCAATTCCTTTGGTTAGTGTGCAACAACTCAACACGCCGAGTGTAAAGAAGCCGTAATGTAATGGTAGCGGTGGAAGAGTGGATTGGATTGTTCATAGGGCAACAGACAGATCGTTCTCGCGTCCCCCGCCTGCTGTGCCTACCCTCTCTCGATCGTCTGGTTTTCAGCAGCAGCGGTGTCTGCTGGAATCTCCGAGACTTCGTCCTCGCCGTCTCCTTCCTCGCCTTCCACCCCGTCCCCGCAGCAGCCACAGCAGCCGGACGAGCAGCCCGATGGATTGATGTAGCCGAAGCCAGCGCCTCCACCACCAGCACCACCGCACGCAGTGCACAGCAGGACAAGCGCGATGGCCGCGACGGAGATCATGGTGAGCACGAGCACGTCTGTGTAGAAGTAGATGACGCCGTGCATGTACTCATCGGGCGTGATGAGGCGGAAGATGGTGATGGCGTCGTAGGAGAACCACATGATCAGCGCGAACTCGAGGGCAAGCGAGTACCCAAACATGGGACCGGAGACAAACTCCCATTGGAGACCGCCGTAGACAATAGCAGAGGCGACAGCGACGATGGCGAAGGATGCGAAGCCAGCGACGAGCGCAGACAGGAAGACTGTGTCCGTGCCGTTGGACCGCTTGATACCCGAGAGGACTGTCATGACGCTCATGGCAAGGAACGTGAACGTGCAGCAGAAGACGCCGGCGTGGGTCTTGAGCACGACCTGGGCACCGGCAATGAGCACGCTGAAGACGAGTGTGAATACGACCATGGCCATCCAGTTCCAAGGGAACAGCGTATGCACGCGGTAGAGTACGAACAGCGCGACAATCATCACGCCGAGCGCGATGAGCAGGATCCACTCGGAGTAGAACGCGCGGTGCAGCACTGACGACAGCGATGAGTTGTAGGTGAGCAGACACATGATGCCTGTGAGCAGCAACAGTTGCATATCGAAGATCAGCAGCACTTTGCGTCGGAAGCCTGCTTGGACGCCTACGGGCAGAGCCGAGATCGAGCCGGCGCCAGGCTTGCGGCTTGGACTACTGGAGCCTGTGTCGTCACGCTCAACATCCCACACGTCCATGCGGCGATGCAGGAACGACCGTCGGCTCTGTGCAGTTGATCGACGCGTCGTCCCAGCTATAGAGGAAGGAAGCACTTGCGAGCTGCGCCGGTTGTCGGCGTCGGATTCATAATAGGTGGTGATGTTGGGGGCTGAAAGGCGTGTGGTGCCTGTGCGAGAGACTTGGGAGGAAGGGGGAATTGCGGAAACCGGGATGATTTTAACGCGCGTGTTGCTCATAGCGGGAGGTTTCTCGTCGTCGGTGTCCACGCCCATGGCCGCAACGCTGGAGCTAGAGTCTGGGACAGGACCCAAAGAACAAGCAACTACAGCGCTGCTACTATCCATGGAGTGGGGCTAGCGAGGCTGGACGGTCGATGAGGCCGCCTTGGCGTGAAGCTCTCGGCTTCCACGGCGAGCTCTTGACCGAGCCAGCAGACTAAAAAACAATCGGCCACGCAGTGCCGTGGGGCCTTTGTGTTTCGATCTGAAGCCTCGCGAGGACTCGACGAGAGGAAGGCCTCCAGGACTGAGCGGGTGCGCCAGTCTCTTGGAAAGACGTGACCCGCCCAGGACGCTGTGGAAGGGAGATTACCAGTGGCAGCACCCGTCCTGACTTACCCACGCCCTCCGTTACCACTATTTATACGGAGAATTTGCAATCTATGGAGCCATTTTGAGCGTCATGGCTTCATCGGTATCAGACCAAACTGCACCGTGCGCTCTGAAATACTCCCCCATGGGCTCGTGTCGGGTTGTGCTAGTCGAACTGCAACGTCTTCCACCGTATCTACGCTCAACAACAACGTCACTCGGCTCAGTCAGCTCACTTGTACTGCACCTCACAACACGCTGATCAAAAATACGCCTTTAGCATCGAGCCGTTAGCTCCTCTTATCGGATCTCCTTGCTGTTCCAACAATTCACTTGTTCGCCGGTGGCGGTGGAGGGTTCGTGGTCATCGGAGCGAAGCCGAGGGAGCGAATGGCCTTAGGCGCGTACTCCCGGATCCGCTGGGATGAGGAAGGTGGTCTCGAGTGGCCGTTGTTGGTCGGAGACTGGGCAGACATTGAGCCGTCGCTGGCTGTGGTCTCGTTCAGAATGGCTTGAAGGGTTGTAGCACCACCGCGAGATGCGATGGCCGCTTTCAGACGCTCTACAAAGCCAAGAGAAGCGTTAATAACTATGCATCAATCCAACCCCAGGGCTCCGCTCACCTTCCCCACAAATGTTGGACACCACCCAGACAGCGTTGGCTTGGATACTCGCGTTCTTGGACGTCAGGCAGGACAGCAGCACGTCAACAACTTCGAGAAGCTCACCCACAACGCTTGAGAAGTCCACCCCGGAACCTGTGAGCAGCGCCATGCCCAGCAGACAGAGCTGGAGCACCTTATCGTCGTGGGGCTCTTTCAGCAGGCGGACACACGCCAACATTGTGCCATTAGACAACATTTTTGGTCGCAAATCCATGGACGAGCCGGCGTAGTTGACCAGCAGGAATAGTGCGTTTAACCGGAGGCTCTCGGACGCCATCGACATCCGCAGTAGCTCCACCAGTGGCTCCAGAGCATTCTCGACTGCAGTCGACAACGAGTCCGTCGATGCCGGTGAGACGGCAGTCGTGACGGTACTTGCCGATGTCCGTGCGCTGCTCGTGTTCCGCACCATGGCGACAAGTGACTTGAGCGACTCATTCAGAGCACGCAGCTGCATAGGATTCAAGCTATTGCGAGTGTGGGAGGACGGTTGCTCCTTGGATGAAGCGGGTACGAGTGTTGGCAGTAACCTCAGTAACACCTCGTTGGTCATCGCTGACAGCTTGCTCTTGAGCTCTTCGTCAGTTGCCAGCAGCGTGTTGAGTAGCATCAGAGCGACGAGCAAGCACTCGCCCTGCTCTTCCGAGATGGCGCGGACGATGCTTAACAGTGGAGCCTCGGCTAACAAAACGAGGCGGATCTTGGTGCGGTCTGTGTTGTCCTCGAGCCACTTTGTCATCACCAGCAGAGCTTTCAGCTTGACGTCACTGTGAATGGAATCAAGCAGCTGAAGCACCAGTGGGATCGCCTGAGTGTCGACACCGTCGTCATCGTCACACAGCATGTCCTTCTCTTCTTGTGACAGCGAAGCGATGGCTTCGAGGACGGTCAACGCACGAGTTAGCGTCCGATGGGCTCCTGGCTGAGACGACACGACCAGCGGGTGCATTGCTCTCACAGTCACTTGCGCGAGATCGCGAAGCCCTTCGCTGCTGACAAACGCCAGGCCAGGTCGGTGGCCTGCGATCATGTAGCACAACGCGCCAAACACCTTCCGTTGTGTTCGAATGGGCTCGTACTCGAGCAGCATCTCGCCAAGCACATCGGTCATGCGCTGCTCGTGAAGCTTCGCGACAAGCTCGCTGTCTTTGGAGACACTTTTGGTCACCCACGCAGCGTAAAACTGGATTTGCGGCCTTGGAGACGCCAGGAAAACGCGGAGACGCGGCAGAAGGTTCGAGGACACGACGCGGCGTCCGATGATCTTGCTTTTTGCGCACATATTGGCCAGCAAGCCCAGCACGAACAGCTCCGTCATTTGCTGCGTCGCGTCGTTCTCTTCCATGAGTGGTGAAACCAGGATCTGCGCGAGCACGGGGACGGTCGCGTGGCGCACGAGCGCATCGAGACACAGCGCGAACTCGCTCAGATAGAACAGCGTCTCCAACGCGTACAGAACGATCTTGGGGTGCACCGACTCGAGCGACTCGATGAGCGTCGACACGTGATCTTGAGACAGCAGCGACGCACGGAAATACTCTTGCGACGAAATGCGAGCGATCAAATGTGCGGCATGTTCCTGCGCGACGCCCATGGTTGCTAGAGACGCTTCTTGGTCTGTCACACTGCCACCAACACTGGAGGTTCCGGAAAGCACGCGGAACAAGTGAGCGCCGATTCCAGGCGTCTCGCCGATCTTCTGCAGCACCTCATCGTGGTTGCGGACAGCTTTGGAGAGACATTTGAGCGCCTCCATTCGACGGTAGGTCACTTCACTGACGGCCGCCGAGGACGCAGCAAGGGCTGCTCGATCGGCGGCACTCATGGCGGACTTACGTGTCGACAGAACTCGCCGTACGGGCGACGTGTTGGGCAGTGTGGCTGTGAGCTTGGGGGCTGGAGCAGCGCTCGTTGGACCGCAAAACTCCTTCAGCATGATCTGGATGCCATCAAAATTGAAGATTGTGATCACTGCGGCGTCAAACTCTGTGAGTACACCGAGCAGATCCCAACTGCAGCGTGCTGTCATCTCTGCAGCCACGTGGACATTGGCCAGGATCACCTGGATCGACTGCTCATAAATGCTGCATGCAGTGAGGTCATCTTCTCCCATCTGCTTGAGGATCATCAAGATGTACAGCAGCAACTTTTCCCGCACGGCGTTGCTCAGCTTGCTCGCGTTGCGGTAGACACACGTGAGCAACTCGGTGAGAAGCTCCCCAAGCAGCTCAATTTGACCCACGCGTTTCGTGAGAGTGTCCAGAATCACCATCAAAGAGCGCACGCCGCTGTCACTCAGAGTCGTCACGAACCGCAGCACAGACCGCAATCGGGCCGAGAGATTGGAGACCATGTCGAACGTGTCCTCATTCTCCACGGACCACGCCAGCACGGTCATGACCTGCTCCACGAGCGGTGTCTTGTCTTCCGCCAAGTCGTCAAGAAGCGTCATGGCGTTCAGGAATGTCGTATCGCTCAGTGTCCCCGCCGAGGTGAGTGGCGAGTTGGCATCACACAGCTTCGAGACCATGTCGAGCACGTCGTGGATTTGCGACAGACTCAGCACGGCACACTCGCGGAAGCCTCGGCTGTTCGCGGCACGGCGTCTGCTGAAGCACGCGTTCAGCAGCGCGTTGGTGTTCCACCGCTGCATGTACAGGTCCGCAAACTTGCGTGCGTTCGATAGCTTCCCTAGACAGACAAGGTAGTCATGTATACACACCAGCAGCGCGTCCGCACTGTTCCCAGACTTGGAGTGGATAGATTCGTGGGCGAGAGCCGTGATGTCGTCGACGAGGTGGCGCATAAAGCAGTCAATGGCGCGCTCTTGGAGCGCTTCGTCTGTGAGGGTGTACAGCTGCAGAAAGTTGACGAGATACGACAGGTTGTCCGTCTTCTGCGAGCTAGCGATGGACGCATGCTCAAACCGATCGAGTGCGAGCTCGAACTCGACGTTCAAGTCTGCGTTGTAGCCCAACAGACTGAGAATGGTAATCGGAAGCGACTTGTGAGCCGCAGGAATGAGCTCGTTGTTCTCAATTGCGCCGCGGATGTCCGCCTTCTTGAGCTCCTCGACCCAGGTTCCACTGCTGACGAGAAGCAGCAGCAACTGCAGCAGAAGAAGACGAGCTTCCTCGAAGGAAGCGGTCGTGGATGAGACCTGCGCTGGTTCGGTGAAGAGGGATAGCCAACGGCTGACGAGCTGGGTTGCGGCGGTGAATTGACGGCATGACTGCACGACCACGTCGTCACCCCAGCCTGATCGGATGCTGGTCAGCGCTCGCAATGCAGCATTCATAACAGGAGGCGTGTCCCAGACCAACGAAGACTGGAGGCAAGATGTGCAGAGCGCCGTACGGCTCACAGCTGCGTCTGGAGACGTGGTGCACGGAGAATGGGTCGCAATTATGGATAGTATCCCCAGTGCATACGCTGTCGCGTCAGGGAGCTTGACCACAGCGGATGGGTCCGTGTTGATGGCGGGCGGTACATTGCTGGTATCGGTTTTTAATGCGCTTGACAACATGTCCTTGAGGAGACACAACCACAGCTCATGTGGCACCTCGCGGAGCAGTGATATGACATGATCGCGGAGCGGCTCCCCATCCAGCAGGCAGTCTGTGACTAGATTCCAGACCAGCAGATCACGCTGAGTGAGCTGCTGGGAGCCGCGGGTTCCCTGGTGTTCCATCCTTGACGCGTTTCGGACTTTCGCGTTCGCTGGGGTCAAATTTAGTGGACAGAGCTGCTCGTGGATGCTCAGTAATTGCAGTACGAGCGTCGCTAGAGCTGGCAGATTCGTCTCGGCTTGCAAGGCTTCGCGGATGCTCTGTTGCAAGGACAAGGTCGGCGCTGATTTTGCACTTGCAGGAGTAGTCGCAGACGGCGATGCACGATACACGAAACCCAGATACACAGCCAGGGCCTGAGTCAGTGCGTCCTCCTCGTCGTTTTCACTCGTCCATGCGGTGGCGTCTCCGAACGCACAGCCACTTGTACCAGCGCTGCTCTTCCGCTGTGCTTCAGCTTTGGCTGCGAGTGGCGACGTGCACAAGAGAGTCATGATCTTGGAGGTGAACCTCGGATGAACGATGAAGCCTCGAGCCATCGACACGTTGAGCACGTGCGTGAGTGCGGGGGCAAGAGGGCGGCGCTGAAAGAGCTGAGACTCATCCGCGTGCAGCTGAAGTGAATGCGACTCAACACGCTGGGTGAAGACGATCACCAACTGCTCAAGGATCTGGTTGCCTGCGATCGCTTGTTGGATCTCGTCTTCCTGCTCGAATGCCTTGATGATGATATGCTCGGCCTGCTGTGCATGGCGTGCGGTGGGACTGATAAGCAGCAAGTTGAAGAGATCAGAGAGCATTTGAGTGGATACGGGGAAGTAGAACGCTCCGTCGAAGGAGCCGCTCAACAGGTTGAGTGCGTGGAGCTGCAGCTTGCGCTGCTGGTGGTCCACCAAAATGCTTTGCAAGTACGAGAGAAGCTGCGTGAGACTGTCGCAAACCCACGTGATACGGAAGCGCTCTGGGGTTAAATCACTGAGCAAATTGCCCAACAGCTTCACGCCCAAGACGGAAGCTGCCACACTCGATGGTGTCATGACTGGAGCTTGCTTGTCGGCCTTCGCTGCGTTCAAGTCCTGAAGAATGACCTGGCAGACACGCTCAACGAAGTTGGCCGACGCCCGGCTGAAGATCAGGTGACGACCGGCCAGCGTCTTGCTGAGGTACATCAAAACTGCCAAGGCATTGCACGTCACAGCCGCCGTCGCACTGTCTGGTGCACTTGCAGAGTCTGCAGCCAGCCAGCGCTCCAGTAATTCCACGAGCTGTCCCTTAGTACAGGCCGTGACATCACGGGCTTGCTTGCTGAACTTGCACATGGATCGGAGACACGCCAGCGAGAGCTTACGACTCGGAGGTATCGCCTCCCGCTCGGCTTCGCTGGACAGCGGCGGCGGCTGTGCGAGAATCCACTTGAGACAGTGCTCGTGGAGTTTGGCGTCCACCAACTGCGTCGTAACTTCACCCGAGGCCGCCAAGTTCGCTAGAATCTCTAGCGTCGTGGCACGCTCCAGGTCTTTCGTGGCTGATGTCTCTTGATGCGTTGACAGTTCGATCAATCGGACGTGACCACGGGCGTCGACGATGCGTGCGGCAGCTCCTCGGGTCACTACTGCAGAGACATACCGCAGGATCTTGCACGACAGTGCCAGTCGCTCGTCGGCAGCGAAGAAGACGCCCTTGCGTTCGCGGATGAAGTACACGAGTCGGCCGACGCCGTCTTCGTTCATAATCAGCACGGGGATCTCGTTGTCATGGCACATGTTGCGTAGCACGGCGAGCAGCAAGCACTGCAGATGTGACTTGGTAGTCTTCTGGAGTGTGCGGACGATGACGGCGATGCCGTCTTCCACGGTGACAGAGATTTCCGCATCACGCTCGTTGATCACAACGAGCAGAAGCTGCGTGGCCGATCCAGACACGTCGTCGTTCGTGTCAGCAACCAGCTTGAGCAGCGCTGGGATGTTCTTGCCATCGTTGAAGAGCGTCTTATACAGCGGTGAGCTCACATAGCTTTGCAGAATCTTGAGTGCGATGCGTACTGAGGCAGCGTTGGTAACGCCCACCCATCGTGCCATCGGCAGGAGCTGAGGCAGCAGCGTGAACTCTCCTGTCTGGAGTGTACCCCTGAGTGCTTCTGGATCGTCGTTTCGACAGAAGATGTTGAATAGAATACACAACACGAGGTGCTGCGGTGCACCACCAAGCTGTTGCGTTGTGCCCTGCAAGAGACGGCAGATTGGAGCCAGAAGCTGAAGCAGTCGCCGGTGGCTGAGGTTGCAGCTGGAGATCTTAGTCAGCACGCGAAGGGGAAGCTCTGGGACCTCATCGTGCTTTTCTACGATGCTGAACATCTTGCCCACGACATCCGCTTGGTCGTACAGAATGTAGACGCTCTCTTCGCTGGAAAAGATCGAGAGCAGCATGGTCGCACAGTCCTCTGTGATCCGTGTCATTGACTTATCGCGGCCCCGCCAGTCGTCCACGCGAGCGAGACGTGCACACAGTGCGTTGATACCCTCGCCAGAGCACAGGCCTGGAAGCGACGGGATGCGAGAGCACATGAGAGCCAGCAGCGGCGTGATTTTCACGAGAATCGCGACGTCGTTGTGGAGGAGAAGCTGCGTGAGTCGCTGCACGCACTGCAGTGAGCAAAAGAGAAGCTGGCGTGTGCTGCTCCAGTCGGCAAGGAGGCTCATGCACACAAGCGATTCGTAGACGAGCTCGTCGTCGTCCGCCATCAGCACGTTCTCAATCGACTGCGGAACGTTGAGAAGGAAGAACCGCTCGCTGTACGCCGGCGTGTACTCCATCAGGTTGCCGCAGATCTTGAGCGCGTTCAGCAACACGTTACGCCGCTCTAATTGCTGGTCGTCTTCGTCATGATCTGGTGTCTCCTCATTAGATCTCTTCCGAGATGGGTCCAAGTAGGTGATGGCTGCTGCCACGATCTCTGCCAGTCCGGACCGATTGATGCAGCCACGGAACTCACCAGCAAGCGCATCGATGGACGAGATGTGGCTCAGGCAGATGAACGCGTCGGAGAGAGAGGGCCCTGGACACTGGGCTGGATCACGCGCGTACACTTCCATCCACTCCATTAGGTGCTTGAAAACGATCGACCAGTTCTCTTGCTCCGGCCCGCGCTTCTCACCATCCTCCGCTGATCGTACGGCCGCGTACTCGTCCGCACTCATGGTTGCCATGCAGATCGCGAGCAGACGAAGCGCCGGCAAGTTCACTTCTCTCTCAACGGCTTCCAGCTGAGCAGCCAGCGACGTGCACAGCTTTCGATTCCGCACGACAAGGCGTTTGATTAGAGCCATTGCTGTATCTCCCGACGTACAGACAGCAAGCAGAATGGTAAGCGTGTTGGCTGTGACGGATGTCGTCGTGCCGAGCTGTTCCGAGGGCATGAGGCCTGCCTGGACGATCTTGTCGATACCCGCGTCCGTCTCGATGATCCATCGCGTCACGTTCGTATTGACAACAGACTCTTCGACACTGGCCGTTGCTGTGCGTCGTCGTACGAGATGCGCGAGCGTCCATAGCACCAGTCCGATTGACTCCCCCGTCACATTCTCGTCGTTCTCGTAGTCGACGAACCGGATCACACTGGAGATGGTAGCTTTCTGCAAACCTAGCCGAGCTGCGTAGCCGTACGACGCCATGTATCCAATCATTTCGATCGCAAAGTACTGCGTGGGACGCGCGATCGAGTCCAACGGAACAAGCAGCAGCTTGGACACGACCTCAAGCAATCCGTCTTCCAACTGAGCCATCGCGCTGGCCAGCTCCGGCTCCATCGACAGACACTCAAGTGCGTTGATGGCAAAGTGGATTTTGTCTTCGTGGTCTTCGACAGCGTTGTCGAGGCAGTGCAGCAGGAACGTGAGGATCTGTGGTTGGCCCATGACGTGGCGTCGACTGGCAACTGAATTCTCCAGCACGTCAGCGAGACAGCCCAGGCAGCGGAGAAGCAGCTCGGCGTGGTGGCGGTGCATGTGCATGAAACGGAACAGCGGCGTTACGACGTCTTGCGAGTCGAACCACTCGTACGCGACTGGAAGCGTGCAGAGAAGACGGAGCGAGCGAGCGAAGAGTACTCGGAGCTCGTCTGTCAGCAGCGCGACGTGGAGACACTGCAGGAGCATCGGGATCCCACCCACTTGCACCAGAAGCACCTTGTTCGTTTCGTGGTCTGACATGCGATGGATCACGTGCACGAGAGGCGTGATGTAGGCAACCAGATCCACGATGCGAGTCTTGCCGCTCGAGGTACCTTGCAGGCGTCCTTCGACGGTGCCATCGCGTTCCGTCGCTTCGATCCACTGCTGCGTGAAGAAGTGCACGACTTCTACAGCGTATTCCTCCGCAAACGTTTGCTGATCGCGTGAGTACGCACTTAGTCGCTCCAGAACACAGAAGCACTCGTGCGATGCCTCTGGGAGCAGCACCACGCTTCCATCGCTTGCTGGCGCTGCTAGCACGCGCAGCATATCGACTAGAAGCCGCGAGAAGTCCACGTGTGAGAGCTTCGTCCCGGCTCGATCTCCAAGCGCCTTACACTGGTTCTGCGCCAGCACGAGTGTGTCCAGAGCCATCTGAGGCGACGCGTAGAGTTTTCGCGCGTCTCTTCCTTGCTGCTGGTCTTCTGTCTCTGCGATCTGCTCCATCGCAGCCCCACTGCTGTGATTGTTGGCTTCGGTGTCTTCGACAGTCACGAGATACATTGGCAGCATGGCGTACACGTCCTTGTCGTGGAGGATCGTCGCGACCTTCCGAGTGGATGATGCGCATGCAAGAAGACTCAGCACGATCGCGGCATTCGGAGGCAGCGTGGGAAGCAGCTTCGTGTCGTCTGGCGATGGACGTAGCTCTCGGACCATCCGCGTCAATGCCTCACCGCTGTCTTCCAGTGCGATCGTCGTCTTGTGCTCTTCCACCGTAGCGATGCGCTGGAAAATATGCAGCACGTTGCGGACAGTCTTGGCTGCCGTCGCTTCTTCGTCGGTGAAGATGATGCGCAGAATCATCACGGTCTTCTTGGGCATAAAGAACTTGAGAGACTCTTCCTCAAGCATACCGAGGATCAGCCTACTGATGTTCTTGGCCAGTGCCCGGTGGATTTGAAGTAGCTGCGTGAGTATGTCTGCGATGATCTCCTCGGATTTGATGGTCTGCCGCACGCGAGGGAACTGCACGAGCGTGCCCAGCAGCCGGATCGTGCGGTCCATCAGGCCTTCGTGCGAGGCGTTCGCGGGCTTGCGGAGGATGTTCTGGACGATAGTCGTGAGCAGATCCAACTGGAGCAGCTTCATGTGGTTGTCCCCATAGTACGCGAGCTTGGCCAGCGCGTACATCGCCGACTCGACGATGTTTGAGTTTGGAGAGTTAAGCAGCTGGATCAGTACGGGTAGGATGCCCTGCTTCGTGGTGATCCGTTGGTTCTTGGTGTCTTTCTTGCACCACACACCGAGAATGTAGCACGCACAACGCTTCACGAGCTCGCTCGGGTGGCTGAGCGCCTGGCAGATAACTTTCACTGCGACCTTTTCCACGGCGTTCTCGCTGTGGTACGCGTCCGCACAGTTACTAATGACCAGCAGCGTTTGCTCGAGCACGGCCGTTTGGCGAGCTGGGAAGTTGCTGAAATCTAGCACTTGCTGCTGATCGCCGTCGCCGTGGTTGTCGCCCAGGCCATCCTTCACGGCTTCGCTCGCCACGGATGAGTACACGAATGGCTCGAGCTTGTCGTCGACTTCTTCTTCTTCTCGCTCGTCATCTTCCTCTGGTTTTTCGCTCTCTGTTGCAGCAATCGCCGACTTCTTGGAAGGCGACGACGCCAGCTTGTTCCGTGGACTGGACCCGTTTGGTTTCATCTCCTTTCCGAGCCCAAGTGCGCGTGCTTCCTTCCAGGACAGGTAATCCTTGCTCGTCGCGGACGCTGCTGCGAGCTTCAGCAGCGTGCCGAGCGAGTCCTGTTTCTTCGCAATCCTCGACGCGTTAGGAGCTGTGAACGACAGGTTCGCCAAGCACGTCGTCGCGAGCTCCACGATGAGCATATCCTCCGACTTCAAGCAGTTGAGCATCGCGTCCACACATTCCTGGATGCCGAAGCGCAGCTTATTGAACGCCTCCTTCGTCAGGTTGAGCACTGTGTGGAGAGCTGCTCTGCGGATGCGCGCGTTGACGTGCTCGATCATACGCACGATGACCACGATGTCGATGAACTTGGAGATCTCCAGGATTTGGTCGGGCAGCTGCGATAGCTCGCCCAGGATGAGCATCGCACTCTCGACGATCTTGCCGTTGGGGGACTTCATCAACGCGCACATCTCCGTCACGACACTCGCCTCGCACTGCAGCAAAAACTTTTTGTTCGCGTCGTTTCCTTCGATGAGCACTGCGATCGAACTCACGGCGCCTTTTCGAATGGCCAGCTCATCGTGGTGCACCAGTGCGAGCAGCTTCTCGAAGCACAAGCGAGATCCGAACTTGACCTTGTTGCCGGCGTGACTGCCGAGTTTCATGACTGCTTGGAGCACGTTCTCCACGACGTTGAGCTGCTTGGAAGAGAGCCGATCGACGAGGCAAGTCGCTGTGCCGGCAGCTCCGATGTGGACCTTGTTCTCATCGTTTCGCGTCGCCAAGTGTGCGATGAGCAGCGCCACGTAGCGTTGGAGGTCGTGAATGTCCGATTGTAAGCCGATGATCATCGCAGCGAGCAGCGAGTCCTTGCCTTCGCTCATCATATCCGATCGGTTGTCCGGTAACGAAGCCATGTATGCGAGGAGACGCGCAGCTGCGACCTGAAGGGCTGAGACAGACCCTTCCTTTTGATTGACAAATCGCACAGCGATCGCCGTCACGTGAGCATTCACGAGCCGCCGTTGGTTATGCGGTGAGCTTTGGGCGAGGCTGGTCGTGGCTTCACACCACACGCGGCAGAGCTTGGGCTCTTTTCGAGACGCCACCAATTGGAGCAGCTCTTTCGAGTGGTCGCACTCCAAGGTCTCTTGCTTACTGAGCTTTGCGACAACATTCGTCCCCGAACACATCGCTGTGATCGCTTGCAGTCCTCGTATCTGCAGCTTCACTTGACCCCGTGAAGTCTCGCTGGAGATGCATGCAACCACGGCGGGGTTAAAGCCAAGTCGCTGGAATTCCGTCTTGTTGGTGTCAATGTAGGTCACGAGGTTGCGAACCACAGCGAAAGCTCGCTCGATCTTGTGGAACGAGTTCTGCACGCCACCAGCGTCCGCACTGATGGCTCGCATGATGATCGGCCCGCCACCGCAGAGCCGGATCTTGTTGCGCACCTCGTCGCCATCCTCGATATTGGACACGCGCTGGAGAAAGTGGAGACATGCTGTCGCGAGTGCCTCGTTGGGCGTGTCGACGTACCGCAAGGCGAGGTCGAGGATCTTGGACGACAATGCGATCTGCTTGCGCACTCCCGAATCCGCTGAACAGAGCCACGCCAGTGCTTCCATGCAGGCCTGTAGGACGTTCAAGTCCAGGACGGCCAGTGGCGAGTGCACGAGGAGCAAGATCGCGTCGACGACTCGGAACTCGGCAAGCATGCACTGTACAGGAGCGTCACGTTTACACAGCGCGGACACAAAGTTGAGCCACGCGATGCGATACACTGGACTAGCCCGGGATGCGTCTCGCTCACGCAGCAGTGTCGCCAACGTTTCCAGCACAGAAGGGATCACGATGTATCGACGCAGTGCTGGGACCTGGGCGATCAGGATCATGGCCTCGACAGCAGTGCCCATGATCACACTGTCCTGCTCGCTGAAGAGCTCAAAGAGCATGAGAAAGCTCGGCGCACACGCGGTCTCCTTCTGCATTGCAAGGCATTCGACCAAGCCACGTTTCATTGCGCGCACAGCCACGCGGCAGTTTTTCACGGCGCTGTCGCTTCTTGTAGCGGGGTTCATGAGGTCGGAACGACACCTTCGGATCAGGCGGAGCAAGGTTTCGACGGCTTTAGGTAGCAGAGCGTACGACTCTCGCTTGTCTGGATGCAGCAGCAGGTTGCCCCACACGCGCACTGCTTGGATCGCTTGCGGCAGGTCTTCTAGAGCGAGCATGTTGACGAGCTGGCGACGAGCTCCCGTCGACGGCATCTCCACGGTGTTGTGGCGTTTGAACAACCGCCGCAGCACTGTCAGAGTCGGCTGCACGAGGTCCACACGAGCAGAATGCAGGAAGTTCGCAACGCGATCGGGCGATTGCGAAAAGATATTGGCGATTGCGGCAAAGTTCTTGAGTCTCGTGATCTCGTCCAAGTAAGCGAGAGCTTGGCGGTGCAGTATAGGCTCTGTAACCTTGGTGGACAGCGCGAGCACGTGCTCGATGACCGAAGCACCACTGAGCACGCACCGGAGATCCGTTGAGAGGGCTGCAAAGTTAGTGAATACAGTAGGGAGGCCGAACAGGCGAAGAGACTCGTGCGACGCGAATAACTGCACAAACACGTCCAGACGAGCGTCAAGTTGGCCGACCAACGCACAAAACCGTGCGGCGTCGGATTGCTTGTCGTCGACGGACGTCGTGGACGAACACTCGATGAAGAAGAGCAGTAGTGACGACAGGAGCTCGTCCCCTGCACCGCCCAGGAACGACAGCATTTGCTGCACGCGCGTCTTGTCCTCTGCGAGCAGACGCTTGATCTCTTCTGCCATGCACATACAGCACAGGATCTTGGCAGCGAAAGTTGCGGACGAGCTGCTCGCGTTGGTTGTGTACTGCAAAACGATGTCTCTCCTCGTCGCGACCGTCACCATGTTGCTGCACAACGCCCGCATCTTGAGTCGTAGGCCATCTGAGCATGATTCGACTCGGGCCGGATCGACGTGGCATCCGCTCGAGAGAGCGATGGCTTCATCGAGGATCGACGAGAGTGCGAAGAGTATGAGCCTCGTCAGCTCCTCGTCACCCAGCTGGATGTCAAGGAGCTTGAGCAGATTCTCCGGAGCCTCCACGCTGAACAGGATCTCTTTTGTGGCATTGGATCCATTGAAAGCCGCCATGCCTAGTGCGAATACAGACGCTTTGAGAACCTCAGCTGAGCCGCCTACGAGAAGCTTGGATAGAATGGAAAGATTGGCTTCGGTGCACAGCCCTGTGCGGAACACAGGAGACTTGGACAGACTCGCAAACAGGTACGCGCTCGCACTCGCTGTCTTAGAACGCTTCGCGCCACCGCGAAGCGTGTCGAGTGTGCGGGTCATTGTCAGCAGAGTTAACTCCTTGGGGAATATACTGACGTCTTGATCGGCCACGATAGAGAGAGCTTGAACCACAGCGTACGAATGCGCACTGGAGGGAGCGACAAGCTTGAGCAGTGCTTCAATGCATCCTAATTCGATGATCTCGGACATGTTCGCAGCTACGCTTCCAGGGACGAACACAAGAACCGTTAGCATCCGTCTCTACAACCGAAAGACGCTCGATGTGCGTACGGTTTGGCAGCGTGAGACCGATGCACACGACGGCGACACTCGCGATGCTCGGGTTCGAAGAGTGCGCGAGTTTCAGCAGCAGTGGTAAGAGTTGACAGGATCCAACGGCCTCTCTGATGGGCTCTGTGTGCATGCTTCGCTTGTCAGCATCCACAAGAAACAAGTGGTAGTAGCGAGGGGCCAAGACGTACGGTGTGGAAGGATGAGTCGCAGGATCTTGAGCGAGGCGAGCGTCGTCTCAATATCGTTTTCGTCTGCGTCGCCCAACGCTGCCAGCTTGGCGAGGTGCAGGAGCAGCCCTCGCTGGCTAAACGCAAGTACCATTCGGTCTGTCATACTCGCATGAGTCTCCGCCATTCAGCTCCCAGTAAGCGAAACGCACACGTACCGTTGCGAGCGCACAGCGCGTGGATAACTTCCAGCGCCAAGTACCGCACGTTGACGGACTCGACATCCAGCAGCGTCATGAGTCTGGCAATACCACCGACCTTCACGAACACATTTTCTGCGGCCTCTGTTGTACGCACACGCACACACAAGCAACAGCAGCACAGTCGCATCAGCAGCAGTCTACGCGTGCGGTTCTCTCACTCTGCTGAACAGGACACGAAAGCATTACGTGTGCGCACGATCCGGGAGAGCAGCGCGAGTCCAGTGGACTGGATGATGACGTCGACGCTGTCGCTCAACGCGACCAGCGCAGCGACCCACTTCTCGTCCATGAGCGACGGCACGAGCTCCAGTGCTTGGCTCGTAGACTAAAAGACATTGGTAGACAGACAATCCAGTGCGTCAGTCGTGATACTCCCACGGCAGCGATGCAAAGTGCACGACGTACCATTGGTCCCAGCGCGTCGATGTCCGACGTAGATCGATCCACGGAGCTTGTGGGCGCGGAGTTCCCACTGGAGGCGACAACACTGCTCCGCTCACTGCGCTGAGGCGGCTGCAGCCACGACGGCTCTGTACGCCACAGTGACCGCTCAACGCGATAGAGCAGCTCCAGCGGATCGATGGCCGCGTCTGAGGTGTGCTCTCCTCCGTGCTTGGCGTGCGGCTGGAAGAACTCGGCGTGTGACTGCGCGAGCCCCATGGCTCCGCGTTCACAGGATACGTGCCGTGAGAGACGCTGATCGATTGATAAGAATGGAGAGGCGGCGTGGCGATGACGGCCGCCGGCTCATGTGGTAGGGCGCCCTTTCACGGCCAGTTCCACGAGGCAGTTACGGTGCACCACTTCACCACGGTAAACATCAAGGCACAGTACACACTTCAGCTTCGTGACAGTTCGAACAGCGCGACCGATGCATGCCCGGCGGTGCATTCCCGCCGCACAACGCGACCGCCGATGCTGAGGCTGCGCGTATTGACTCACCCATTGGCATCACAACTATCGACCACTCCCATTTTCATTTGAATCTGAGGGAAAAGGTCCACCAACAATGTAGCCATTTCCTTATAGAAGTTGGCGGACAGGGCGTCTCGTCCACTTGACGGATTGTTCGGGCTGTTGTTTCCATTCAGCTCGCATTTCCTAGTACAAGAAGCTCATGAAGCCTTCAAGTTCGCTCTGTTTCGACTCGAACTCCCATTTCTCCGCCGACGAGTGGCTGTCGACCCAACTCACAGTCTGGTCGATCCAGTTCATGGCCAAGTTGATCGTGGCAATCAAATCGTCATAGTGAGGTGTGCTCTGGGTCTGGAAGGTGGTCTTCTCTGCATGAAGCGTGTTCCGGAGATCGTACGCGTAGTTCTCAAGCGTGTTCTTCGCCTCCACACGTAGCCTCTCGACTGTATCATCGGCTGTAAAGTTCTCAGCATCCAAGGCCATCCGAGCAATCTCTGTGGGTGAAAGTCGTCCGCCATCGTTCGTGATCGTCCACTTAATATTCCTCCCCTGGATCTCCACGCCCGCAACGGACAGGATTCCATTCTTATCGACGTCGAATGTGACGTCGATCTGACGCTCGCATTGTTCCATTGGTAGGATGCCGTCAAGACGAAACACGCTGAGGAGGTCGTTGTCGCGCACCAGTGAATACTCGCCTTCGTACACTCGCACCATCACACTTAGCTGGTTGTCAGCATTGGTTGAAAATGTGTGGATCTTCTTGGTTGGCACCATCGCGTTACGCGGGATCAGCGTTGTCATGCCTCTACCAGTGTCAATACGGAAGGACTGTGGCGTCACTTCCATGGCGAGCACATTACGGAGGGCTTCCGACGGAGCGTTATGCGAAATGATAGCGGCATATGCGGCAGCGCCGATGGTGACAGCCTCATCGCAGTTAAGAGATTTGCAGGGCGTCTTGCCTGAGAAAAACTCTGACAGAAGTTGCTGGACCTTGGGAATGCGACTCGAACCACCGACAACGACGACCTCGCCAACGATGCTTGCGCTTAGACCAACCAGCACCTTCTTGACTGGATTCAGCAGCTTGAGGAAGTAGTCGTCACACAAATCCTCAAACTGTGCACGCGTGACGGTTAACATGAAGTCGATACCTTCACACAGCGAGTCAATCTCGATGTAGGCCTGAGCTGCCGCCGAGAGTGCACACTTGGCACGCTCACAGGCCGTGCGAAGCCGACGCATCGCTCGGTGGTTGTTTGTGAGCTCCTTGCCATGGTTACGCTTGAACACACTCGCACAGTAATCCACGAGTCGAGTGTCAAAGTCCTCACCACCCAAGTGTGGCTCCCCTGCTGTAGCCTTCACCTCGAACACACCCTCCTCAATCTCAACCAGTGATACCTCGCACGTCCCTGCACCCAAACTGAAAATGAGCACGTTCTGA
>JAADVE010000348.1:0-21124 GCA_023334595.1 Pythium utonaiense
CTGGTGATGGCAATGGCGATGGCGACGCAGACAACGTCTCGGGAAGAGGTTGCTACAGTGAACGAATCGCGTGAGTCTCAGCTCCTTCATCCGCATCCGACAATATACCCCTGGTACCTACCTCAGCTTCGATGTGGAGGTCGTCGATCGACAACACGTCTTCAGCGACCTCTTCCACTGGGGACAAGGTTCCGCTGTATTCTGTGTCGACAGCAGCAACAGTGGTATCAACGCGGAGTTCCGTCACGTTAGCCTCATGCGTTCTCTGCTCGCCGTCAACAGCATCAGTAAGCTGCGTCTCGGACACGCCAGTATCGTCGAGGTGCAATTCTGACACGTCGTGAAGAAGCGAGCTCTCCAGCGATCGACTCAGCGGCGGCGATGACGGCGTCGACGACGCCGCCGAGTGACCGATCGACGCTGCAGACGGAATCAGCGAGCGCGGGTACTCCTCCTGGTTCGACTCGGAGCTCTGAGAGACGACGTCATCGCTGCTGTATTCAGCGTTCTTCTGACACAAATCCCAAGTCAGTGATGCTCATCACAACGACCGCGGTCCGCGGCCGCCAGGAACGAAACGCACCGACCATTTGCGCGAGGAGACGCAGCTTCGACACGACTTCTTCGGGCAAGAAGATGTGCTCGCCATCGCTCTGCATGTTGTTGTACGCCTCCAGGATCAAGTCCTCCATTGCCTCGAGTGACGGTAGCGTTGCTGCCGTCGTCTCCACGGTCTCCTCTTCATTGTTGTCTTCTTCGACAGCGAGCGCGACGCCGGCGCTCTCTTCAAGCGAGTCCAACGGAGTAGCGTCGGCCTCCAGTATCTGCATCTGCGCCATGAGCTCCTCGCTTGCCATTCCGCGCTGCTGGCTTGAGGGAGAGCTCGCGGTCCGGGGAGCTGGTGATGCTGATGGTACTCACACTGGCCTCTAGCGTTGCTGCAGCCGTTCTATTTTCCCAGTCAAAAGTGATGGCGCGAGGCCAATAATTATTGAGAGGGCCGAACCCATCGCTTTCAAGAGGGTAGGAAGAATCGCAATATATATTGGGAAGGACAACGGGAGGAAAGAGAATGGAAGGAAGCGGTGTCTGCATCTAAACGACGTTCTCCTTCTGGAACTTGGCCAGTGTCTCCGCATTGATCGCCGACATTGGACGGCGAGCTGCAGAGTCAGCTTGCGAGAGCTCTCCACCGAAGATTGGCTGCATGTACGACGCGTCGAAGAAGTTCCACGTGCGGAAGAATGCACCCGTCACCGACTCGCGTCGAGACAGAGACGCTTGACGCGGGATTGTCGGGCGGCGAGTCGTCTGCTCCCAGACATCATCGTCTTCCTCGGAGCTATCCTGGAATTGCGGTCGTGGCGTCAGCACTGTGTCTGGCTCCAGGTCGTCTGTGATCATCGGTGACGAGTCGGAGAGAGAATCGCGAGGCTGGTGGATGCTGCCGCGGGTGACAACGTAGTGGATCGAGCCGCGCACCCTGCGGCGAGAGGATTGATCACGGGAGTCCGAGCGTGGGCGTGGCTGCGTGGTATCCGGACTCTCCTCCCCTGTGTCAGTATCACTCGCCAGCGCTCGCTTCGATGAATCGGTGAGGCCCAGGCAGGAAAGAAATGGCCCGGTGAGCCCGCCAATGACGATCGTGGTGAAGATCACGACCATGAGAGTTGTCGACTCGATGAGCTTCCGGTGGGAGTGGCCATGAAGACCCTTGTAGCTCCAGGTCTTGGCGAGCGCGAATGCAATCGAACCACGAAGACCAGCGAACCAAATTACGGACATGAACTTGACAGAGATCTTGTCTGCAGGAGCACGCGTGCAGTTGGACAGGCCGAGGAGCGGGAAGATATTGAAGAAGCGAGCGACGAGACACGCCACGAGCGTCAGGCCAATGAACTTCCAGTCGATGTCATCGACACTGAGTGCCGCCCCGGCACCTCGTTCAACGTGACCAGCAAACAGCATGACAACTGACGTTCCCATGAAGAGGTACACGAGGTTTTCCGAGATGAAGGCCAGCGTGTGGAGCAGATGAGTGAAGGAGTGCTGTGCAGACTTGGAGATCGTGTGGAAATGGTAGTGCGCCGTCATGGTGCCGGAGAAGAACAATGCCACAATTCCGCTGAGGTGAAGACTATCCGCGATGAAGTACGTGAGCAGGCTGAAGATCAAACACAGCGAGATTTCGTAGGCTGGGAAGTAACGCAGCGTGGCGAAGATCTTGCGCTTGAGCAGGAAAGCACCGAGCAGTGTGATCACCATACTGACGAGCAATGAGCACACGAACATGCCACCGGTGTTGGCTGCCACGAGCAAAAGCTCCTTAGCACTGAGATCGATATCTGGCTCCCACTTGGCGAGAGTCTGGTACAAGGCAATCGCGACGGCATCATTGAGCACACTCTCACCAAACACCAGGTTGAACAGCAATGGCGGCGCGTGGAGCTTGTTGAAGCACGCCAGCGTCGCGACAGGGTCAACAGCGCTGATCAGCGAGCCGAAGAGAAAGGCCTCCACCCACGACAGCGGCGTCACGAGCTTGTACTGGCCGCCGAGATAGAGCGCGCCGCCCGTGACACAAGTCGCAATGACGGTGCCAAAGACGGCCGTGCTCATGATCGCGGGGAAGTTGCGGAAGAACGCCTGGCGCTTGATCGAGAAGCCGCCTTCGTAGATGATCGGCGGTAGCAGGATGTCGAAGAAGAGGTTGTTGCTGAGGTTCATGTGGCGATGCAGAGTCTCTTTCCGTCCGGTGACGACCAGAATGAGCCCCACGGCGAGCCCAAAGAGCAGCGCGAAGCCGCTCTGTGAGAGCATCATGCACGAGTACCGGTCGAGCATGAACGAGGCCATGACCAGCACGAAGAGCATGAGCAGCAGCAGCACGGCGTCCTCCATCTTGCTCGCGTCTCGTGGCGTGGCGCGGGGGTGCCTATCCCAGTGAGCGCTTCTTGGGGACTGATCTCAGGTCGCCTGATTTGGGCGAGTTGCCAATTCCCAACAACAGCTCTTCGCCAATAAATTTCCAGAGGAAAAATACGAGAGGGAACCTACCCCTGACGATTCAAGGGCTTTTGATTGGTGGTTATTCGTAGCCGACGAACCGAACACAAAAGAGTCATGACTAAGTTCGCACGGGAGCGTAAAATTTACTGATCCTCGTTAAGTTCGATTGAGAAAGGCAAGCGTGAACCCATCGTGGCCGTGGACGAGTTCCTCCTCTCCTTTCTCGCTGTCTACACGCGGCGCTGACGGACCACAGGCGACTTGCGGACTGGTGGCTTGCGGAAGCGGAAGTAAGCCATGAGTGCTGCAGCGACACTGAACGAGTACCTAAAAATGTCGTATCCACAGACGTCAGTTCGGTCAGATCCGAGAAACGCATGAGATCATGCAGGACGTCGCGTACCAGGTTGCAGCGTATCCAGCGTGTTTCTCCGGCGTCATGTAGAACTCCAAGTAGCTGCTCAGCTTCTTGCGGACAAACTTGTCCAGGGAAGGTTCGATCACTTCGTCTTCCGCAGCTTGTCAGGTCAAAGTTCACCGTTAGCTACTATGAGAAACGCCACACGAATCGACCGCAGATGCGACAGCTTACCAGTGGCATCCAACAGCACGGGCAGGATGCTCTCGTCAACGCCCATTGCGTCGGCAAGTTCATCATGGTTGAGGTAGAAGAACTGGCGCTTGGAGAGATCGTTTTCTGGTGTAAATTGTCCTTTCTAGAATGATGGAAAAGCATGGATAAGTCGTTTCTCTTGTGTGAGCGAAAGCGTCACACGCTCTTCGTACCTTTTCACCATGGCGCATGACTCCAAGAATCGTGACGGTGCCCTCATCTTCCTTCTTCTCTTGAGCAATGTGAACGTCAAGCAGCTTGCGTGGGAGCCATCCTCGGTTGATGATGACTGGTGATCTGTAACCAAAATGATCTCGTCAATCGCATGTCAACGCTTCGACAATCCACGCATGCACACATACCCGTTTTCTCGTTCGAGAAGCGAGTATATGTAGCCGCCAGACTTTGGAGTTGCGACACTGTCCGATGACTCAGCTGGCGCAGATCTTGGGTCTGCACATCTCACCATCAGATATGCTACCCATCCACGCAAGATCATGGCGTTGGAGTAGGAACGTACACAGGTAGAATGTGCTTCCAGGCTTATAGTGGCCTTCCACACGGAACTGGCAGAACTCTGGTACATCTCTGCAAAGATGAGTAGATCAACGTCAGCAACGCGAGCGCAATCACATTTGAAAAGCTAACAACCGCACAGTTCGCTGAAGGCAGTTGCGAAGTGTGGGAGGTCCACGACGTGTTGGTGGAGCTGCTTCTTGCGCTCTTCGATCACGTCCACTTTCCAGTAGTAGCGCTGAGTCTGAAGCAGTAAAACACGTGTAACAACTGCAGTCACGCCCACGTGCACGTCCATTGACACAATTCCACACCAACCGACCTGCCACACCCCAAGCGTTGCTGTGCCCGCTACCTGCGTAGACCACGCACACACAAATGTCTGTCAGTCTTCTCTTCACGCATGCGATCTGTCGGTTGCGTTGTCACGCACGATGACACCGAAGAACGCGATGCCAGCATATCGCGAGAAGTTGCTCTCCGGTGCAGTGGACGGCCCGCCACTAGGAGCTCCCGACTCCGCCGTGTTCGTGATCCAGCGCGAGGCGGCGCGTGGCGCGCGGGTGCGCAGCGCCAGTCGACGAGCGCCGGCGAGCAGCATGTTGGTGAGCTGTTGGCGAATGTTGGCGTCGATCAACGGTGGTGAAGTTGGGCCAGAGTTCCTAACGTGTTCTTAACCGTTGCGTGGTCGAACATGATAGCTCTTGGCGCTGGTGGGTTCACAGCAACGACAATGGCGATGAACGCAGCAGCGCCGTTGGCGGACGGCCACGTGCTGGGCAACTTCCATGCGTACTACAGCTTCAACCCGGTGCATGAACGACTGCGATTCATGGACGCCCCGACGACCAGAGCGCTGAGGCACGTGCTGCTGGCGATTGACGCACAGGCCGCGGCCAGCAACGGCGGATCAGTGGCTGCCGAGCCAGCGACCATTATGGACGTTGGATGCAACGAAGGTACAGCGGCCAACACGGCGCATCGTTCCTCTCAGAGCGTCAGTTTCTCATGGATGGTGCTGTGAGACTAGGTGATCTGACCCTGGGTCTCTTCAAGCATCTCGTGGGGCAGCGTGGTCCAGGCGAGACTGCAGCTACAGAAGTCGACGTCGTGACGTTTGACGATTCGAGCGTTAGCACTTTGAACGAACGCGCCCAGAAGAACAAGGAGAAGATCGAGTACCTCTTCTCTGAGCAAGATGGATCCGAGCATCGCCATCATTTTGTGTGCGATCTGCGGATTGACGGCGTCTCCGTTGCGCGAAGTGAAGGCGTGTCGAAGAAAGTGGCCAAGTTAAAAGCTGCGGGTGCAGCCCTGAAGCTCTTGCAATCAGAAGATGGTGATGGCGAGCAGCGGAACTCGGCAGAACTCGACACACTTCAGCAAGAGGATGTAGTGCTGGCAAGTCGTAAGCGCCTCTGCGTGCTTGGGGTCGACGTTGACGACGAGCTCATTTCACGAGCGGGCAAGAAGGTGATCGCTCAGAAGGACGTCATCAAGAATGACCTAGTCGAGTTTATCCACGCCAACGTCATGGATCGAAGCTTCCAGAGCGATGTTGATGCGTTCTTGACGCTAGCCGGACGACAAAGACAAGATGCTCAGCAACAGGCAGCCCAGCCCAAACGCCGCGCCTTCGATCTCATCACTCTGTTTAGCGTCACCATGTGGATCCACCTCAACCACGGCGATGACGGACTTTGGACGTTCCTTGACACTGTCACGGAGCTTACTGAGCATCTCATTGTCGAGCCTCAGCCGTGGAAGTGCTACAGGTACGTGTGTGCTCCGACTAGCACTGTGGTGATCCATCTGGACTAACGTGATGGCCTTGTAGAAATGCTATCAAGCGTCTCCGGCGCCAAAAGTTTGCTGTCCCTGCCAGCTTTGGAAGCCTCAAAGTGCGCGAAGACGTTCTCGCGAAGATGGATGTGTTCCTCTTGGATGGCGGTCGCTTCCGTTTCAAGGCTCAGCTTGGCAAGACAAACTGGTCGCGTCCTATGCTATTGTACAGTCGCCGCCCAATCGACGGCATCACGTATGCTAGTGATGAAATCAACAAGTAGCCTCCCAGTAGATGAATAACTTTCGATTCTTCATCGTATAAGGCTCGCACTCGTGCTGGATGAGTGCCGAGCGCCACGGCGTTCGAATGTCGTCAAGCCTGTGACTGCCAAGCGTGACGCACTTGGGCTGGTAATGCAATCGATGTTCATTGGCTGAAATTTATTTAGTCGAAGTTGATTGGCTAACGAGCAGATCATTTGACAAAGCTTTTCACGCCGAGGGACAAGAAAGGCCTGCACGAGCTCTCCGCCGATAGCTCGTCGCGCTAGCAGAAGCGGAGACAAGAGGCAACAGGTAAGCGATATCCCTGATGAAAGCCTTGCACGATAGCCACGGAACTGACGCGCTCGCTTGCAGTATACGGAGATCGTCGCCCCGCCGTTATCATGAGCGCGACACCGACGTCGATGCTGTCCTTGGGTGCGAACGCTGAGGTTGCCGACGCAGCGTTTGCCATCGCGTTGTTGTTTGCAATCGTTGTCGTACCTCCATTTCTGAACATCCGCATGATGTACACGGCGTGCTGGCTTGTTTACGCTGCGTGCTCCCAGTTCCTCGACTCCAGCGCAACGCTGGGTATCGCAACAGCGATGGGTATCACCGTCATGATCGGCTGGTATACGTTGCGTGTGCTCGATCGATACGCGTTCACTGCCGTGCTGAATGGTTGGCTGGGTCGCTGGTCCAAGTCCACGGCGCTGGGAGTCTTCGCGCGCGCTGGTGATCTCGCGATCCATTTCATGCTTCCAATCGCCTTGCTGTACTTGTACTTGCCACGCGTGCGTATCTGGATGTGCCTTCCAGCTCTGATGTACGTGACCAGTTGCACATTCTTCAAGCTTGCGCTGCTCTTCATTGACATTTCAATCTACTTGTGTAGCTCATCTCGATTGTGGAGCTACTTTGTTGTTGGGGGAGGTGTCTTCCCGAAAGCTGACCACGTATACCGATTCGTACCACCACGCTCTCAGCACTTCTGGAACACCGCGTACCGTATGGAACTCGTGCTCAACGTGTTGATCCCGTGCTGCTGCGAGTTCGCTCGGTCCACTGGTGTCTATGACCAAGTCATTTCAAGCCTCGCCTGGTAAGGTCTCAGACTTCATGCTTGAGGACCAACTCAAGCATGCAAGTCCACAGAATAGCGTCCATATAGTAGCCATGCCGGTATAGCCACAGAGTGGCTTCAGCGCCTACTCTCGAATAGAACTCACATGCGTCGCATTCTTCAGTTACCACTGCGCACTGTTCTTGCAGTAGTATGGAGCCTAGGCACCGGCTTAATGAACTCGTGAAAGATTGAAGATGGATTCACATGGATATGGCACGTTATCTAAGACCAAGAGAAGGAAACGCCCGCCTTGGGAAAGACGTGCATTCTGAGTTGATCGTTATGGTCGGTATCGTAGAGTGCCTACAAGTAGGTGGTGTCACTGCGTCGACAGTTCACGCGCGCTCAGTGGCGAAGGGAGGTGTTGGCCTTGGTCGGCGCTGGCGTCTCGGGTTTCCCCTCGGGGTGTGGTTCCGGCTTGTACACCAATGGGACCCGTCCGTTCTTCGCGAAACAGTCACTAAGGCACGTTTCATGCTGGTCATTGCACTTCTTCTTTCGCCGCCCCGGTCAGAGGACGCCTGCGCCTTCCAGCCACATGCGCTGGATGGGCCAACGCTCTGGACATGGCACGTCGTCACCACAAAGGGGGCCGCAGTCTCGACGACGGACTGAGCGGCGACTAACTGAGCAGCAGGCTACAGAGTCAAAGAAGCTGAACAGCGGAGACCTTCATGATGGTGGTGCGGTGGCGTCGGGCTGGGCGGGTCGCGGTGTGTGCGAACGGATGCAAATGTTTGAATGAGGGTTCTTAAAAGAAGCTGGCGACTCCACAGGTACTGCAGAGCTGTGCATGATACCGTGAACTGTATGGTGTTGCCCTCCCGTCGTGTCGCCCGGTCATCAGTGCGGAACTGTGTACCATTCTGAGTACCCGCACAGAACATTGAGAAACATACTGACTCATGATGGGTGCCACTACTCCGATCGTGGGATCAGTCTCCTGAGAGGAGTGGTGGCAGTGCCACCGACACTGGGTGCCGCGCCCATACTCCAACCTGAACCTACTGCTTTCAATCCAGACGCTGATCGCGTGTGGCAGAACTAGAGGACACGACCCTGCGACTCATCGCACCGTCCACGGCGTTCATCAGCGCTGGAACGTCCCGCTCCTCGATCCACGTTGCACGCAACCAAGTGGCCGTCTCGTTCGGTACAGCTACATTGTGTGTGACTAATCGGTCCCCCACCCGCTGCGGTATGAGGAGTCAAAGGCACCATCATGCTTCGTTCACTTTGTGAAGCCATAGTATCTTCAACCGTCACAGGTGCACTTTAGGCTTTTAGGCTAGCTTAGTTGCCGTTCAGTCTGAAAATCTGTTTTTGATAGGAAGGCAGAATTTCAAAATTAACCATTTTGCACGAACTTAAATACGATATACCGGTATTTCGTGTCTTCGTCTCTCGCTTTGAACTGTCCTTTCCCGCCAAAGAAACCTCCGCGCACGAGAGAATGGGATCTTGGTAATGTTGCCTGGCGCTCTCCATTGGATGGGAGCTCTTTATAAATAGCAGGCATGCGACCACAATGCGGGCGCTTCCACGTGATGATGTTGGGACGGGAAGCATCATATTGTGCGATTGGAGGCAGCTAGTGCGTGGTGTGAGACACTGGAGACGGTCCGTGGATCTATCCATTCGCACGTGGCGCTCGTCGTCCACAGACACTTCGAGGTCGGGTCACAATGATGCTCTTCGGGAGCCGAACGGCCAGCGGCCGCACCATGTCGATGTCTTCATCCTCCTCATCTCCGTCTTCTGCAGCAGCTTCATCTTCTGCTCAGGCCGCTCAACGCAAAGTGCAAGAGCTGTACCAGGCGTCACCAGAGAACCAGTGCTGTGCAGATTGCACATCGCGACTGAGTGACAGCGTGTGGGCGAGCACGACTGTCGGGGCGTTTCTGTGTATCCATTGTGCTGGTGCGCATCGAAAGCTGGGCGTGCAGGTTTCGCGAGTCAAGTCCCTCCATTTGGATTCGTGGGCAGACGACGATGTCCCAGCGATGAAAGGCGGCAACAAGCGAGTCGAGGATGTGTACGCCAAGCATTTGGATAAGTGGCTCGCCGTGGATCCAACGTACGCTCTCAAGCCAAACGTCGAGACGAGCATTCGTGAGCGTTACATTCGTGCAAAGTACGAGGACATGAAGTTCACGAAGCCACCCACAGCGCAGCAGATCGCGTCGGCTGGATCCCCCGAACGTGGCGTAGGCACCGGTACGACTTCATTGTCGGAGGAGAAGGGACAAGACTCACCAGAACATCCAGAAGACCCCCCGGTAGTGGCTTCAATTGACACATCTAGGGCTCCACGAACATCGGCAGCGACATCCAGCTCATCGTCCCTTGCAGCTTCTCAACAACGTCAGGCTTCAGAGAACCAGCAGCGGTCTCCAGTCCAGAAATCCAGCAAAGCAAGTGGGAACCAAGACACGGGTAAGGCCAGGGGTGTCGTGGAGCTCAGCAAGCGCTTCCTAAACTACTTTGTTGTGCTCGGCCGCGGCGCTCTTGTGCCCAACCAAAACTGTACGTCCCCCCCCCTCTTACTATGGAGCTCTTAACGCTGACTTGGATTTGCTCCATGATGTAGTGGAGAAGACGAAAGGGCCGACAGACATCCAGTTCGATCCGACGGTGGTTGACCAGTACCCAGAACAGTACGATGACTCACCTTTGCCATCACACCTCGCCCAATTCGCTTTCCCCGAAGGCTACTCGCTGAGTCAGACGTACGCCGCACCCACGTTCTTCTCGTTCGTGTTGACGAATGTCAACGGTGTCAAGATATACGCCTGCGCACTCAAATTTTACGAAGAGCTACATCCGCTGGAGGTTGTCTCCATTCTTGCGCCATACTACCAGAAGGCTCACAAACGCCCAGCCTCGCTCCAAGGATCCAGTGTTGACAGTGCAAACAACAACCAAGCAAGCGCTGAACTGCCCAAGTGGATCCAGGACCTTTCCGGAAATGGAGGAAACTCGCCAGGACCGGTCTTCTGCCCCAAATGCGTGCTTGTGATGTCGCACTACCCATACTTCTCCGCCTACCGCCAGTTCCTACAGCAGATCTACCGAATCACGCTATCCGAGGCACCCATGCCCATTGAGCGATACATCACCAATTTCGTGAGCGAGATCCCGCTGCCACCCCACGGCCAGATTCAGGTTCAGCTCACACTCCCCGATCGCAATCTCGTCATTTCGCGACCACCACGGAACGAACTGCCGCTCGTTGATGTACGTTGAGCTGACATACCTGGCTGCGCTCGTTGACCGCGGTATCATCTGCCGTACTGATTAATGACTGTCCCGTGTAGTTCTCATTTCGTCCGCTATTCCAATCACTCGATATCAGCAACGTGCTCCAGCTCTTCACTTGTGCAGTACTCGAATTCAAGGTTTGCGCCCCATGTAACTCCTCATAGAAGAGCTCTGAATCCAGCGACTAACACCTCTCTGCTAGATCGTGCTTTGTTCAAAGCGCCTTGCTCTTTTGACTCCAGTGGCAGAAAGCATTCTGTCGCTGCTACTACCGTTTGCCTGGCAAGGAGCCTACATCCCAGTCCTTCCGTCGTCGCTCCTAGACGTGATCGATGTGCGTATCCTTCGTGAGACCAATCATTCATCAAGGCAGTAAGTCTGACCGTAGCCATCCTTACCGCTCCGCAGGCCCCGGTGCCTTTTCTGGTGGGAGTGCACTCCGATTGCATGAATCAAGCTTCCAGTCAAGCAACTGGCGTCGTTTTCGTTGACCTCGATCACAACAGGTACGTATCACCCGGATCCCCATGGTCATGTAATAGACATGGACCTCACCACACTATGTATTAGAGTTGTTGCTGCCGTCGACGAGAGTGGAAAGACGATACCGATTCCGAAGCTGCCAGAGCGGGAAGGCACGAAACTTCGTGCTAAGCTCGTCGAGTTTGCAAATGTAAGTCGCTTGCCTGCGAAGTTCCACTGAATGGCTCGTGGTGATTGATTCTCGTATCTCCGTAGATCTTTGACCCTTTCGCGCCAGGTCTCAACAAAATCGATCTCGTAAGTGCCACCATGGGGATTGCTGACTGCAAAGAGGCAGACTGACAGATATTATTCTAGGCATTCCCGAATGACGAGCACCTCACCCCGATCGGTGACTTCACCTCCGAGCGTGGCCACACCGTTCCGCTACCAAAGACTCCGTCAGAGCTGCCAGTCGTAGACAACATGGTAAACAGCTCCATCTACTCCATGGGCAAGATGATGCGAGGAAGGAAGATCAGCACGGCTCAAAACTCATCGGTTGGATCGACCTCCGGTGGTCCCAGCGGATCTCCACTCCAACGGACCAGTGTTTCACCTTCAATAGGGATGTCTCCCGGTCGTCTAAGCTCATCGGGTACCCAGTTTGTCGCGGCAGTTCAGTCACCTGGGATGGTCATGGACGGCGTCGGTGGACTTTCCAACAGCATGTACAACGACACGGAGACCTTCTCGTCCCAAGGTGTCCGCCAGGCCTTCCTTCGCTTCTTTGTGACGCTGCTGAAGAAGTACGCCGCGTATCTGGTACGTCGTATCCCTCAACTGAGACCACTCGAACACCCCGCAACTGACTCATCGTTTGTACTGTTACGCCTAGAACTTAGCCGCAGCAACAACTAACAAGGCGACAGACCTGCTCTTCGACACTGAAGCCTTCCTACGAGAAAACTGCGACGCGGCTTCACGCCCATTCGTGGCTCAATTGATCGCGACGCAAATGTTCGATCGCTTCGTCGAAGACCGCGTCTTTAATCCGATGCTTCCAGAAGTGTTATTCTTCGACCAGTCGATCAATCAAAAGCTCAACCGGTCGCTCACGATCGGAAAGAAGAAGTACGACTGCAGCTTCCTGGATGATCGTTCAGACGAGATCCGAGAGACATTCATTGCACCGCCACCTTCGAACATTGGATTACCCGACGACGGCACCGTCTACAGAGTACGTACCCTATACTGCGGGCGACTTCAGGCTACTATCACTGACGCTGGTTTGATATATTTTGCAGTACAAGTCGTTTCCGAAGCTGAAGAAGTACGGTCAAGTCCCTTACATTCTCTCCATCTGATGGTGCGCATCTGACCGCATTTTGATGCATATCTGTAGGTCGTTCTTCGGTACTGTTCGTAAACCGCGTGAACTGTTCACATCACGGGAGCAGCAACGAAACGTGTCCCAAATGGACTTCCATCGAAGGCTCTTCACTTTGAGCAGGTACGAATCAGTCGTTGTTGTTGATGTCGATGTGTCAAGTTCCTCGGAGGCTGAGCTTGAAAATGAAGATGTATGAAAGGCAGCACAACAAGTTGGGAGGCTACGCGTCGTTTGATTGTCTGCGTAAGTTCTAATCAACTACCTGAGGCTCGGATTGCCACTAACAATCGACTCGGATCGTGACCAACAGCTCCAGACACAGTGGCGAATGTATAGTGCGCGGAAACGATACCAGGCGATGCGGATGGCTGCGACTGTCATCCAGCGGTGGTCCGTCGCGAACATCAAGGTGAGACCTTTCCTCAGGAAGGACTGAAGACACCCCAAGACCCACTTTTCTGACACCGTCTCGTTTCTCGTAGGGTCGAGCGGACCGGCAGCGATTCTTACGAGCTCGCCAAGCTGCGATCAAGATCCAAACGGTGTTTCGTGTGCATTCTGCTCGGAAGCAGTATCTCCAAAAGCGTTGTTCCATGCGAAAGATCCAGTTCTTCGTGCGTGGATACCTCGTGTTCTCACGCTACCAGCGAGCCAAGCGCGGGTTCCGTCGACTGCAAGCTCAGTGGCGCAGCAGCTTCCACAAGCGATCGTACAAGAACCTCAAACACCAGATCATTCGAATGCAAAGCCGCGTGCGTGGATTCCAATCGCGGAAGCGCACGATGAGGTCAGTCTTTGCGGCTCATGCTTCGTTTGACAACGGCTCTTACCTTCTATTCGCTCGCTGCAGATGGAAAGTAGAGATGTTTGAAGGCTTTCGTCGCAAGATCTTCGACCTATGGGAGCAATGCGATGTACCGCTACTCCACCGATCAAAGTTCTGGCTGACTTTCAACAGGCCAGACTTCTTCAACCTTGGTGTGAGTATCCGTGCTATCATTATACAACTGCCACCGACTCACTTGAGTGGTTGTGCCAGATCTACTTGGAGGAGGAGCGTCGTCTGCAAGCCTACTTCCGTGAAACACACGTTGCAGGTCATGATGCCTACGAATACTCCACTGAAACGCAACTGGTGAAGACTAAGGCAAAAAAAGGCGGCCTGAAGTCAGCATTGCGATCACTGATGAGCCCGCGGCCGAACCATGAGGTAGCACAGAAGAATATCAATGACGTGGTAGGTGGCACTGAGATGGATACTCCTATCCGATCAAACGGCTAACGCATGAACACCTGCGATACTCAGGCCTGTGGCCAAATTGAGCATGAACGACACCAGCTCTACGAGTCTCTCAAGCGTCAGACCAGTGTATCCGTGCGCTCATCTTTCTACGAGCAGTTTGGCATCCCAAGCGATTCAAAGAAGAAGAAACGGCGACTCGCAAATGTCGTGTGGACGAGCTACAGCGAAGCTGGTGTCAGTGCTGAGGTGTTTGTCACCGTGAGCTGCTTCTCTGACCGGTACCACCCCCTCCCAGCGCAAATCGACCGCCACAAGCAGATCCGCATTCGCGATGATCTCGCCTTCACAGTCAACGCTGCACTGAAATCAATTCGATATGCATCGCCACAGCCCGAGTCATCAAGCCTGCAGCCGAAAGAGCGTGAGTTGATAGAGCTCCAGCATCAAGTGCGGATGCTGGCAGCCCAGAACCACCGCCTCACCGGCGAGCTCCATCAGTCGCAACGCGAGATGAGTCGGCTCCAAATGGAGCTGCAGCTGCAGCAGCAGCCACAGTTGCGCAAGCGAAGTAGCGTCGTGGGATACCCGCAGCCAGGAACATCGACGTGAGTGCTTGGCACCAGGAGACTGAACACTTGAATTGGATTCGGATGAGATTCGGATCTTGAAGAGCCAATGTGATGGACATCAATCCACTTAACTTTTACAAGACAAGCTACTATGGACATGGACTGGAGCAAAACAAGGTAGATCAAGTCCTTCGATAATCCATACACTCAGTTGAACGATTCTCAATGACCTCCGTAATATGATCCAAGTCAGACCCCTGAGGACCTCCGACGACCTCGTGAGGTTGTCGACGTTGGGATCCCCATCGAGATCGCGATAACGTCCCCCCATCACATGCATTGGCGTTCCCATACTCCGCTCTGCTCGTTGTTTCGTGTGGCGCTCGCTCATCTCGCTCGATGAGGTCACCAAGCTGGATTAACTTACAGAAGACCGACGGTGGTCAAAGGGATCCAGACAGGCACCAGGAATCGGCGCACTACGTCTGCAACGAGTGTACAGTGTGATCCAACTAACAGGACGCAGAGGCCTTCCATGCTGACTCCTCACTCAGTCCCGTTGTCACTAGCGAGACTTCCATCGTGCCCATCAGGCCACGGCCGCGGCCCGCGCCCATTGATCTCGCGGGCCGTGAGACCAATGGGCGTCGTGTTGCTTGCATACCACAGTGGTACAGCTCTTCCACTATGGATTCCGGAACTCTACTAGAAAAGGAGGGCGGCTCCTCTCCACGTGAGCTGAAGCAGGATCGAGTTGGGCCTCGATGGCAGCGCTATCCATACAATACAGTGCACTGAACCATCTCCACGTGTGCAGTACTCAACGGCGGGTGTCCACAGTGTCGTGCTGGTGTGATGGGCTCCACGGATCTTCCATTCAGCTAAGATATCACATCTGGACGGGAGCAAAGTGCTGGTGCCGTCAGTTTCTGGACGCAGAGCGCCAGAAATTCCACAGATCCGGAGATCGCGGAAAGCCGCAAATCCAGGTATCCAGCGTCCAGAGATCCAGGGAGGGGTTTTCTGAACCCAGGATTTCCTCGACACGTGAGGAGAGGAAACGAACGTAAAGCAGAGGAAACGACGCGGGGGAAATGGAGGCGAACGCGGCGGCGCGCGCAGCTCACAGCGAGATGGAGCCTCTGTCGACGATGGAGCAGTGCAGGCAGAGTGCCGCAGATCGGTTCACGGCCGCAGCAGACGAATTCAAGCGAGCTCTGGCCAAGGAGATGGCGGCTAGTGCCTACGCCAAAGAGCCAACTGCCGTGGGGACGAAACTAGCGAATCTTACTGATGGTGAGGACGAGATGGAGCGCTGTGGGCGTGAAATGGAGGCGAGTATCCGTCGCGTTATGGCTGCGTTTGGACGTGGAGGCAGCATTGACGACGCTCGCGATGCCAGGAGCGACACGACAAGCTCGGTGGATGGGGACAACTACTCGGTTGATGAGAGTAACAACGGTGACGATGTCTCTACGACCGAGCGTGATACGGAGCGAACTGCGAGACGAGCCCTAGAGTTTGACGACACGCCCAGAAGTGTCCTCGTCTCGACGTTGAAACGAGAAAATACGTCCCTCCTGGCTAAGATCAAGCTGCTCGAGAAGAGTATGGAGAACAACGAAGTGGGGATTGTTCTCAAGGCCGAACTCTGGGCGAATCGCATAAGAAAAGCCGAGGCGAATGCAGCACAAGCGATCGCCAGCCAGCGTGCGATGGAGGTCGAGTGTGGAGCAGAACGTACACGAGTCGAGCATCTGCGCGCCACTATCTCTGAATTGAACGCTCGACTAACCACAGCGGAGCAGGCAACGTGCCGGGCGCGAATGGCGACGGTACTGATGGAAGCCAAGCACGCCTACGAGGCGAAGATGGCTGCTGCTGACAAGACCCCTGCTGTCAGCAACGATGAAGGTCGAGTTGATGTTCGTCCTCAAAGCGATCAGGCTATCAGTCGTGGAGTCGCCCGTTCCTTCGACGACACCTCTTCACAAGCCGATCAAGATGCACGGAGCCAGTCCTCCTCAGGCAGCGATGGCACTCGTCCACGCACGCGAAGTGGGTCACTTCTCCGCTCACCGACTCAATACAAGCCCCGCAAGTGCTCGAGACCTCGATGCCACGCCAATTCGTCAGAGGACGTGCACGAAGCGTGCACGGACGCCTTCAATTCCCCACGTACGCGACGCACCAGCCTCCACTTCTCACCAACGAAAACGAACACCCCTGAGGACCGCGGCAGCCGACCCGTCCGCCCAAGATCCGAGCCACCAGTCGACCTCCGCTCAACGCAGCGACCACGTTGGAAGAGATGATTGATCGGATCCAATCCGATCCGATCCCTCCATCCATCCGACCGCCAGCGACTCAACATCTCTCGACGGTCGGCTTTATTTACACTTCGCTTCGTCTCACCCGTAATCGCAGCAGAATTCTTTCGTCGCCGCCCGACTCGGATGCGTCTCACAGTGAGACCTTCGTGACTAGCAGCCATGACTGGTGACTGGGCGGGCGCAGCTCTTGTGCGTGCAGATCCATGTGCGTAATCGTGCTGTCTCACCACTTTGACTCACCCGAGCGGTCTGTTCACGCCATCTTCAACCTCTCGAGACCACCACTCTCCATTGAGCCGACAAATCTTCGACCATCACTTCTGCGACTAATCACCCATTAAACCGGGAAGGATAGTTGGGTAATTCGTGACAGAAAACCAAAAAACCACGCCATATCAGTAGGTAATTGCGCTCTTCCGTGAGGAGCTCCTGGGTGATTGGGTGACTCCATTTGGAGCAGAGCTTCCGCATTTTCTCCCCGTGTATGCGAAGTGGAGGGGTCCGACCGTTGACTGCGTGGTGGCCAGTGGTCGTTGAAGTTCTCCCGGCGTAATCCACGGACCACCGACATCCCGATTCCCCCAATAGCTCCCACCTCAAGATCTGTCGCGTGTGTGCTAGTGCGTCTACCACCATCACTATGGCTGCGCGCGGCCACACTTTAACTTCCCCACAAAACGCCATGGGTACTGCGTTCTCCACCGCCGAGGCAGCAGCTCCTGCCGGCGCCGCGTCATTCGACGATCTCCACGAAGAGCTCCTCGCGAATATCGTAAGCTACCTGCCCGCGCGTGATGTCGAAGCGCTCACCGTCGCGTCCAAGACGATCGCATTCGATGTGCTGCCACGGTTCCCAGTCTGGAAGCAGCTCTTCTGCCACCGATGGAGCACCTTGAACTATGAACTGGAAGAAAGCGACGGCTGTGGTCCCTGCGAGATTGAGATTGACGAGCGTGTTCGAGCCATGTTCCCACCGTGAGTGTCTCTGTCTCTCTCTCCCTGCAATGTTCTCCGAAGTCTATGCGACGACGCAAAGACCCGCAGTGGCTGCATGGATGTGAATCCGCTAACTGCCCTCCTGCCTTTTGTGTTGCCATCCACAGAAACTGTTCGGAGAGCCGCATTTACCAGCTTCTCGCCCACGCGATCACGCCCGTTCCATCCTTCGCAGACATTCGACAGACTGAACGCGCTCGCCATTTCTCTGTCGCGAATCACAAGTACGTTGCAGTGAGTGTGGGATGTCCTCATAGGCTTCTGTTCTCACGGTGGTGTCCTTTTGTTGTGATGACTGCGTAGTGTCGAGGCTATTGGCGATCCACATCGCAAACGCACACTGGACATTGCGTACGGCGGACGGCAACTAGGAGGCGATCGATGCGTGCGTGCGAATGTCCCGTTCGCACCGACATTCCGCGTCGCCGTGTACGCGATTACCGACTCGCAGCCCAAGAAGAAGAGATTTCGAGTGGGAGTCGTCGCAAGTGGATACTTTGAGATCACTATTCGCAAGCACAGAGACCCTCCACCACCACCTACGAACCTGCGAGGAATGGGACGATGGAGGCAGCTGTGGTTCCAACCGTCAGGCGAAATGTCGGCTATCGGCCTTGCGACGAGCGAGTTCCCGTTGGTCTCACGCCAACCTGGATGGAGAAGTGACTCGATCGGATACCACGGCGATGACGGACATCTTTTCATCCGCAGCGAGCGAGTAAGTAGCTTCTAGCGCTGTTTGTACGGCGCATTTGGTTCTAACTGCGTCTTTGTGGTCAGGGCCGAGCTTTTGCCACGCCGTTCGGACCTGGAGACACAGTGGGTTGCGGCATTCGCCGTGATCTGCGGACTGGGCGGTCGTTTGCGTACTTCACGAACAATGGCGACATCATTCCTAGTGAGTACTCGATTTCGAACAGCTTCCATCGCATGGCGCCACTGCTCGAACGGTGCTGATCGTTGTCTTCGTATTCATGTGTAGATGGTGACCGTCAAATTGAGTGTGAGCACGACGCCTGGTATCCTGTCGTTGGACTGGACTCATTCGATGCCATCCACTTCAACTTTGGCCAAGAACCGTTCGCGTGCGCTGGAGCTGTTGGTATGTATCCACACGGCCGCGGTCCTGCTTGGGATGGGTGGGTATTTACACGCTGTTTCTTCACGTAGATGCTCTGTTCCAAGAGGGAGTAGGCCAAGCCGACATACTCGCCAGCCAAATGTCATGGTACGAAATCAGCGACTCCGACGGCGAGTCAACTACTTCAGGAGGCTCCCGCAGAAGCTCCATGGACAGTGTTGCTTCGGTCGGCAGTGGGATGCGTAACCACGGAAGCGACGAAGACGAAGATGGGGATTTCGAGATGATGTACGACCAGCTATCCGAAATGTCCGAGTTTGCAGAGTTCCTGGAAGAGTTCGCAGAGGACATGGGCATGATCAGCGATGACTAGCGACTTGCCAGAGAGCAAGAAGGCGATCGAAGGATACGAGGCATGTGTATAACTATGTACGGTACTACTTTGTAAGATGAAAAACAAGTGAAAAAGTGATGTCGAAACGCTGCAGCCCACCGCGTAAGGCAGACCTTGTGATTGGTAAAACGTGTCACTTGTCGCCGTGGTCTCTGTGCCTACTTCAGCTGAGCGAGCTGCTCGTTGAGTGCATTGACTAGCGGGCCGACGTTGGAGAAGTCGATCTTGTGCTGCTCGCAGAACGCACGCGCCACGTCTTCAGCCTTGTCGTTTTGGTGCATTGTGAGGGGCACGTTCTCGTTATCGATCATTATGTCCAGCGAGAATAGGACCTCCCCACGGGAACGAGGCTGCTGCGGGAGCTGGGCTTCGGCCTGAGCTACAGGCTCCGTGACAGTCTCTGGCTGTTGTTGCTGGGGTACAGGCTCTGGCTGCTGTTGTGGGATTTGCTCCTGCTGCTCCTCTCGCTTTTGAGCAATCAAGTTTCGCAGCGTGCGGTCCAGCACCTTCTTACACTCAAGCAATTGCTCGCCGTCGAACTGCTGCCCCAGCTCCGCGCGGATAATCTCGTGCTTCTCCACACAGAACGTATTCGCAACATCCGCGGGCTCTTCACCTTCAAAGTAGACGACATCAAAGATCCGGCCACTCAGTGTCACGGGAAACTGAACAAGTGGCTCAGCAGGAGGACGCTGCTGCTCTTGGGTCATCGCGTTCGCTTCCGCTACCACCTGGGCAGCTTCACTCTCACGCTTCGCGATGATTGCGTTCGTCTCCTTTCGCACGGCATCCGACAATGCCGCCACATTCTGGGCAAACATGGAGCCTTCTTGCATGCCGAGTTGAGTCAAGAACAATTCAACTGTTCGTTCGATACTGTCACCTTCGTAATACTCGAGTGTCGCGTCCTGGTTCTCTCCAATGTTGATGGGCAATCGCACCATTGGCAGGCGTGGAGCCGTGGCACGAGCTGCGGCATCAGCCTCAGCTTGTGCACGAGCGATCGCCTCTTCTTCAGCCTTTGCTCGAGCGGCAGCTTCCTCCGCAGCGGCACGCGCAGCAGCTTCTTGAGCAGCTTGCTCCCGGGCGATCTCTGCAGTGCGGTTATCAATGATCTGGACCACTTGCACCATTAACTGATTGGCTTGGTCACCACTCAGTCCGTTTTCATTCAGGTAGCGAGCAGCACTCTCCCGCGACGTGTATCCTTCGTAGTGTACCAGCACGGATGGTCGCTCATTGATCGTTAACGGGATCGAGAACAGCTCCTTGGCAGGTGCTGGGGGTTGCGGCGGTTGTGGAGCTTGTTGCACAGGAGGCTCGGGCGTCTTACTGGCTAGGTCAGCTGCGATCCTCTGTCGGATGACGTTGGCAATTTGTGGCGCCATGCGTTCCACCATCGTGGGGTCATTGATGTTGACACTACGCAGAGTCTCGCGAGCCTCCTCCATCGGGTCACCATTCTCAAAGTGGCGAACCGTGGCTTCACGACCATCGATGTTCAGCCCGACGGCGAACACCTCCTTCCTCGCTGGCTTGATCTCCTCCAGCTTCTGCACAAGGAGTTGCACCAATTGAGGGTACAGTTCCCTCATGACGTCCATCGAGTAGCCTCCATCGTACAGGAAGCGTTCGACAGCGGCCTCCACCGTCTCACCTTCCAGCTTCTGGAGTTCTCGGTCGACGCCGCTGATGCTCAAAGGCATGGAGACTTGAACCACAGGTTGGGGCTTCTCCTTGGCACGGATCTCTTCCATTCGACCACGGAGTAAACCCGAAAGCTGGTCCACCATCTCGCGGACGCGAGTGGCATCGTTGTTGTTTGCCAGGGCGTTCTTGCGAACAAACGTAGCAGCCGCATCTTCGAACGACTCGCCGCGCATGAGTTGAAGATCTTTGATACTTCCATCCACCGTGATCGGCACCGTGAACAGCACGTCGCTGCCCGTTGCTGCGTTCTGTGCTGAGACGAACGCAGCAAACGCTGCCAGGAACATGGTGCACGAAGAGGCCTTCTTCCACATGACTATGACGCGGTTGGAATGGGGAAGAGGAGGAGAGGGGGAGGCAAGACGA
>JAADVE010000349.1:0-21113 GCA_023334595.1 Pythium utonaiense
ATCTGAAAGCGCTGGGTATTTGCGCCGAATACTCACATGACAACTAGGGGAACCTGTCGATGTTGCTGTGGGCTTGCACAACACAGTGGAGTGCACCAGAGCATAGCTTGCAGCAATTGCTTTTCAGGTTCGAATCCAGCTTGGAACCGGAGTGTCTAGTCCAGAGGTCGCATCATTTCAACTCCACCGGACTCCGGCGTAAGGGGTAGGTTAATTTCGTAGTCGGGGACAGACGAGCCTTTCTCGTGTTCACGCGCCAACATTGGTTGATCGGCCCTTCTGACGTGCTCCTCTCCTCCCTGGAGGTTTGGGACAAGAGACTGCTGCGCCGCGCACTTCGTCCATCGGCCTGCGCCAAGAAAACCCAAACGTCGGTCGAGGAGACGCCCACAGCCGTCATTTCCTTACGTGCCCGCTTGACCAAACGTGCGTGCGCCAACTACCAACAACCGAATCACCCACAGAACCAACAAAATGGAGATCACAGTCCGCGTCGAAGTGCAGTATAACGCGCCGGAGAATGCGCTCATTCGAGATATGCTGCGCATGTTCCGCACGCCTGTGTGGGTGCGCTTCATGGTGCGCTACATCTCGCCCCACCTCAAGAACTGCGCGCCTGCCAACAAGGACGTCGTCGAGAGCCTCAACCAGTGGCGAGTCAAGCGCGAGTGCCCCAGCTCGTGTGTGATTTGCATGAACGAGATGACGGATGCGATTGAACTGCCGTGCGGCCACAGCTTCCACCAGAACTGCATCGAGTCCTGGCTCAAGATGCGCAGCACGTGCCCGACTTGCCGGCATCAACTCCCCAAGGCGTTTTCAGGTTGCTACGCCGTGCGAACGCTGAACTCGGCGCTACTACTAAAGGACGAGCAGCGACAAATGCCAAAGGATGATATTCTCAACTTGCCCGTCGGTAAGGAGCCTGTGCGCGCGATTGTCAACGTCACACTCGGCCAAGTGTCGGAGGAAAACAAGCAGCAGCAGTTTCCGTGCGTGCTCAACGCGCTCATGGCGTTCTCCAACGGCGAGCTGTTCAGCGAGTTGGAAGTGGACAAGATCGACTCAGCCAGCACGGATCTTCCTACAGCGCTGGAGCCCACGACCCCAGTGGATACGTTCCTCTCGTCGCCAGTGTCCAGCCCTGCACAGGTCACTGGGCGACGACGACGCTGTGAAGAAGCATCCTGCGCATCAACGGCAAGTTGCATGCCAACGCCCGCACGGACGAAGCGCGCGCGTGTGAACTAGACAAGCAGGGCATCTACGTCGTATCTAATAGCTTGTACAGTAAGTAGTGATATAAACCCAGTCGTTGGCGACGCAGCCATTCCACCCACATCCACTTGTGTTTCCATTATCGATCGCTCTCTACAGTTGGAGGTGCCATTTTCGTTGGGTTAATATCTGCTGGAGACGGTGATGACAGATCAACAACAGAACACTTCCTGCAGTTCCATATTCGTCCCGATTGGTTCTGTAGAATCACGATCGGCGCGGAACGTTGATCGGCTGTAGCGTGCCCTTCAATCCGGACGGATCCTGCTTGGGCGGAGGTGAGTCTCAGCGGCGGTCTAACGGCAAGACATGTTGAGGTCCAAACGCGCCAATGCAAACGCGGTGCTTTCATCATCGGCTTCCTCTATTTTAGCCAATCATAAACTGTATACGAAGCGAAATCAATCAGAGTGATGCTGATGTACCATCATTCTGTGCTCGATTTGACGTCCGCGGTCCAAAATGATAGAGCACAGAAACAGGCGCAGCAGCTGGACGTGGCTCGATGAGCAGCGCGGCGCAACCATTGTTCACAGCGATTGTCCCGATCGTCTGAGTCTGAATCTGATCAACCGCAGCTCACCAATATGCGCACCCATGCTCGCTTGAGAAGACTGGGATCATGCGGCTTGATGGCCATGCCAGTGCAGTGCAGTCCACAGTCCATGGAGAATGCGGATGCTTCGCGTGGCTACCTACCCATGTGAATGTTTGTACGGGTTGGGATGAGTGGGGTGTGAGCGGTCCAAGTAATCATGGACCAGGATTACTGGGACCGCAATCCTCGTGAACCCTCCATGCCTGAGATTTCGAAACCATTCCCTTCGAGAGTTTCAACACAGACTGATGCAGGAAGAGAGATGCCGAAGAGACGATGCTCCTGTCGTGTCTGTATTCACGGCTCTATGGAGCAAAGGCCCTCGTGACACGCGCCTTCGTGGGGAGTTGGGGCCGTGCGATACTGTACAGTACTGTACGGTGTGCGACCTGGCGCGGCATCACGCCCGTGGTGATCCGGCGAAAGGTACATCGTGTCCATGGCTACAGTACCATGGTCCATGATGGCATGAGCCGTGGACCTTTGAAAAGTCTTTGGGTGTGATCGTTCGATGTTTCAGTGTGGAATACAGCACAGATCACCAGCGAGGAGCGGGCGTCGTGCCCCATCATGTTGCAAGAGTTCTATGACATGTAGGAGGGTGAATCTATTCGAGGTCGAAGGATTCACGCCAGAGCTGGGAATCAGCGCCGAGAGGCAGCTACATGCGAACGGCGGTGCTGTCTGTCTTACGAAGAAGACAGATCGAGTCCAGTGGGGAATCTCTCAGTTCGCACTGAAGTGGTATGTACTAGTACACGTACTGAATCCAAGTGACTGCGCTGTGGGTTGCTACTGCAGAAGAGACGAGCAGGACGAAGAGAAGTCTCTTCGCCGTCTCAGACCATCGAAGACCACGGTCCTCGTCACCAACAGACGACTGAGACGGACCTCTCACGTCCAGCGTGTCGACGGCATTCTCACGTTGAGCTTCATGGATTGCAGCTCTTCGTCGAGGGACAACGTGTGGTGGGTCAGTCAACTCACAGACCAGGCAACAGGCTTCGCAATGGAAGTAGCCTTGCTGGAAGTTTCAGCAGCACGAGCTACAGTGTAGCGCATGTGCCCGAAGCACACCAGCATACTGGTCAGCACAGGAAAAGCTCTGGATTTATTGTTTGATGGACTGGGAATGCAGGACTGCATCACTGGATCCAGACTGTGACACATGCCACGCTCGAATGGCGGCGTCGCCGTTGTCCCTCTGCTGAGCAAGCGGTTGTCCCTTTCATCCAGTCGATGGATACACAGGACAACACTACAGTACATACTTTACGGCACGGCACTCACGGACGTTGTGTCTCAGCATGTCCAGTAAACAAATCCATCACCACAAGATCCGCAAGCATTCGCGCCCAGTCTCTACCACACGGGCCGCCATCCAGTTTGCAGCGAAACAGCACGAGTCGTGCACACGACCTCAATTCTCTGAGTATGTCTGAGACGCATCAGACTCCGCCAACTTCAACGTGTCCTCATGCTGCTCGTGGGGTCATTTCTTGTAGAAAGTCCGGCAGCCAATGCTGCGTACCCCCTTCCACGGCGTCTGTGGATGCACCACAACCCCCAAGGCTGCGCGTGAGCTGCTTGGCAACGGCCACCATTGCCAGCGAGGGCAGTTCCGGCGACACACGTCGCAGACTCAGCACGGCCTGGCTGGTGACGTAGGCCACATGCCGCTGCCGCTCGCGGCGTCGCTGCGGCTCGTCCCCGGCCACGTTCTCGTCCTCATCGTCACGTCGCTCTGCCTCCTGTGGACTACGCGGCTTGAATGCGGCGATGAGGAACTCCATGGCCACCGCCAGCAGATGCACGTTGGTCGTGGTCGCGTCCAGCTCACTCAGGTACTCGGTCTTGGCCCACACGGAGCCGTGGAAGACGCCGACGAACGCCCAGGGCAGCAGATTCCAGATCGCTTGGATATGGGGCGGCAGTACGCTGTCACTGCTGTCGTCGGTACGGGCGTGGGGCCACAACGTACCGCGTATTGTTGATGCGATCGTGCGGTGAGGAGCGTCGTCCGGAGAGCGAGACTTGTCCAGAAGTTGCAGGAAGAAGACACCGTTGCCGACACACAGAAGCTCCTGGACGATTCCACTGTCCAGCGCGTCCATGATACGCACAGCCATGTGGATCTCGCTTTGATCGTCCGGGAACGCGAGCTTGAGTCTAATGAGTGCGATCTTGTCTTTCTCGAGACGCTCGAACAGAGCTTTCGTGTGCTGAGCCAGGTACTTGGTTGTGTGGTCTCGCAGCGTCTGTAGGCCGGAGGGTCCCAGCAGTTCCCTGAGAAATCCCATCGCAGTGGGAGATGCGTACGCTGCAGCCTCGAGATCGGTTGCCACCGTACTGAGCTGCGGGTTCACGACGTAGCTGGACGTCGACAAGGAGACCAGCAATGCCGCACCACTGTGGCCTCTGGCTCTCGGAACACACTTTGTCTCCAGCATCGACGAGTAGAACGCCAACACGCGCTCAATCAAACGCGTGGGAAGTTTGTCTGGGCGTGACTTCACTTCTGCTGCCTCTTCAACTGCACACTCGCTCACCCGCACAGCTTCGACTAGATGCGCGACGTCGACGAACCCACCGACACTGCGGAATTGAAGCTGCAGACATCGAACAAGTGCATGCCACTGCCGCACTGCGTCCTCCAACGATACGCGCAGCCCTAATGAGCGACTCTCTCCTGCCGTCGCCTCGTGCACGAGTCCTCTCAGGAAGCGAACGACGCACGACTGGATGCTGGATCTCACGAGCTCTGTGAGCGCTGACTTCGCCGGGTTATCTCGATCTAATGTCTTTGTCAAATGGCTCAGACTCGCTACTATCGTCGTCAGCCGCGTTCGAGCGTTAGCAAGAGGTAACGCTGTTTCCACTGCCGCGTCGGGTGTCGACAGCAGGCGACTCTCCGTCCCGGGCATCAGGAGAAGCATCGCTGTCGCAGCCTTCTGAGCTATCTTGGTGCTGCTGCTCACGCCGTTCTTGAATACGCGCTTGGGACCCATTCGCTCCAGCACTAGTAGAGGACTTAGCTTGGCATGTAGCCGCTCCTCTTGGACCACGAGTTCGTCGATCGTCCGTTGCAAACCCTCGCCAATCGCCAGTTTTTGCAACTCGATGCGGTGGAGAAGACTCGCCAGTTCGTGCGACGCCTCACTAGGCTCGATCAGCTCGTCAATGGCAGTTTGACCGGTCGCCAATGAACGCAGGATCACTGTCACTATCCAGACGTTCGCATTATCTGTGTCAGTGGATCCTGTGGGCGATGAGGGCTTGAGCAGATCCCGTACACAGCGATCGAGCACGTCTTGGAACCAAAAGCACTTGGAGCACGATCCCACTTGTCCAAGAAACGACCCAAACGCTTGAACGTAGTTGGCGTGGCGGTACGCACGATCCAATAGCCCCCGCACAGTCGAAGGCACCGACTCCTTCCCAGTCATAAGTAAGTGGACACTGAGCTGTTGCCACTCACGTCGCCAGGACGCAAAGCCTGGATCACTTGGAGCGAGTTGGAAGCGGCGGCGGTCTGCGAAGCCTTGGAGAAGAGCTGCGAGCTGGCTGCTCCGAGCTGAGTCGTTTGAAGACGCTGTGTCTTCGTCCTTCGGCTTGGGCAGAAAGCTTCGAATCTCCGTGGCGACGGCGTCCGCGTCCCCTCGGGCAATGAACTGCATGTAGTAGCGTACCACGCAGTCCCGTTCCCGTCCAAGAAGTGTGTGAAGCTCGTGGAAGAGGCAGAGGAGCTCTGTGAACGTAGCCGCGTCTACCGTGTAGCTCTTCCCTGCTCGGTCCAGATGCTTCGTCTTGACATGATTAGGGAGAAGCTTCGTTGCGCCGGGCTGATAGTGGTGTCCCGTGCTGTGAGAGCTGCTGGTAGCGCAGGCTCCATGGGCGAGCAGCCATTCGATCTCGTCTCGAGCCAGCGCCAACACTGCCAAAAGCCGGGGAAACAGTGGCGCCGCCAGTGCTCCATTGTGGCGCAACAGATTCACACAGTCGCGTAGGAACCACATCACAAACACACGCCGTTCACGCCGCTTTTCACCAGCGCTCTGCACAGTGCGCTTGCTGAGTCTCGTCAGCTCTTTCTTCAGTGGCTGAAGCGGCGGTAGATCTGAGAGGCCAGAGCTGCTGGTGTTGTTTGAGCTGCTTGCCAATGCTGATGTGAGCTGCTGGATCAGCAAGTCGTGGACGTTAACGACGAGGCCTCTGGCTACGACGATGACGAGTCGCTCTTGAGCCACGAGTTGTACGAAGTCCCACAGCTGCCATGAAGTGTTTCGTAAGGGAGCAGCTTTCCACTGTTGCGGCAGACACAGCGCCACGCACAGTACCCACTCTACAAGCTGCGGCAGTACGATCAAGTCGTGGAAGAGGGGTGAGGACGAGTACGCGCCATGAACGACCGAAGCGTCCACTTCAAACAGCACTCCGCCGTGCTTGAGGCGAGCGAGGTCGTGGCAGCCGACGTAGCAGTCGAAGCACGACAGCACCAGCTCGACCAGACTCGTGGCAATGGGCTGAGCGAGAGGGTGTTTCAGTAGGTCTTGCTGCAGCTTGATCAGCGGATTCGAGCCGAAGTAGAGCACGAAATCCATCGCGCGATGAAGATCTTCGTCCTTGGTAGGTGTGTGGGCTGGCTGTTGCTTCTTCTTGCTCTCTAGGAACGTGTGAAGTACCAGGAGGCCGGATATGTTTGAGTAGGAAGACCAAAGCAGGTGGAGTTTGACCGATTTGGTGACGCCGTTCAGCACCAACGCAGTGAGGGCTCGATGGCTATCAAAGGCGAGGCGACTCGATGATGCATCCACGAACAGCGGCAGAAGCGTCTCGTCCCACGCTGTCTGCTGCCACTGGTACATGCGCTTCATGAGGTGAAAGATCTTGGCCACCAGTGTCTGTAGCGCAACACGCGGAGGACTCTCCGGCACAGGCAACAGTGCCTCCAGCTTCTCGTTGAGAGCGACGTTGGCATTGTTGTGGGCCGTCGGCACGAGCAGGATGTGCTTGCTGAAGCTGCGCGCGATGGCTTCGATGTCAACGCCTGCGAGTTGCTGCCGCAGCACAAAGGGGTCAGACGTCTGGTCCGATGGGTGCGCTCTTTGCGATGGTGGTGCTGAAAACAGAAGCTGAAGATAGAAGCCGAGGCGAGCGACGAGCTCGTCCGCTTCATCCAGAAGACATGGCAACTCGTCGAGCAGCGACGACGCCATGGCTTCTTTGCTCTTCGCGCCGCGATCTTGAACAGCCACACAGTGCCGGTTCGAGCTGAAGGCGCTCTAATGGGATCAGCTTTCAAGCGTCCAATTTTGGAGCCCCCTCCTACGACTTGTGAGAGGGACTGGATAGCAATCGCCATGTCGAATGGCGCTGCCTCCTTCATCGACGGCCCCCGTGGTCACAAGTCTCCACGAGCAGAAGCAGAATGCAACCTTCCGTAACCAGCGGCTCTCCGCCGTCCCCAGCGACTTGCTCACGATGCGGAACCTCGTGGTGCTGGATCTGTCATACAACCGCCTGACACACCTGCCGGGGGAGCTGCTCGCGCAGGACATGCCACGGCTCGAGGTGCTGAGCCTACAACACAATCTACTGTTCGTACTTGAAGAGGTGCTTGCACTATCGGTCGCATCCCGACTGCGGGAGCTCAACGTGTGTGCGAATCCACTGCGGCTCGTGGACAACCGCATATACTTTCTCGAGGCGCTGTTCGGAGCTCCTGGATGTGACAGCAAAACACTGCGAACTGTCCACAAAGACGACACACTCACGGCCCAAGCGCGGTCTCTTCCAGCTGCCTCGACGGCTCCACGGCCGAGCACCACAGCAAATAGTCAGAGCAAAGCGAGGGGTCCTGGTGGACACGCCACTCAGTCGATGTCACTGGTCCACAAACTGCCGCGTCGCACAGGCTTCCCCATGCTGCAGAAGCTGAACGCACACTGGATCACAGACGAGGAGGTGCATCTCGTCGAGCGTGAGCGTGGTCGTGCGCTCGAGTACTACGTCCCAGTCGCACGGCCACATTCAGTGGAGACAAGTGAGCTGATACCGAGCGATCGCACCGTCGTAGCGGCATCTCCAGGTGTTGTTGATAGCACTCAGGGAGCTCCAGGCAAGGGACGTCGCTTCGACGGAAGCCGCATGACGGCCAAGGAGATGCTGAAGAAGATCACACGGTCGGCTGCGATCCCCAACGCCACAGTAATCCACAGATTCCAAATCGACGTGGATAGCAATCGCGGCGTGGAAGAAAGCAACGGCGAGAGCAACCACGACGGCGGGGCACAAGCTGAAGAGGGCGATGAATGCGACGAAAGCGAGGTCGTTCGGCAGCTATTTGCTCGTGGGAATGTGCACTCCAGAGCGAGCGCCAGCAGAAGAACGGAATCCGAGCTGGTGGCTTCGACTTCGGTCCACGAAGTGGCGTCGCCCCTCGATAACGAGCCAGCAGAGGCTGATGAGTCGACGTGGAACTATCCGATCCGTACGTTTGACGAGCTCACGAGTGACGATCGGCAGTACATCCGCCACCGCAGCAAGCAAAGCGTGGAGAGCAATCTCCAGCGAGACGACCACTTCTTCGATTCGAGCGTGTTTCTCGACTGTGTCGCCCAGGCAGAGCGTTCCCGGCGCCTCACGCTACGCGCAGTCGACACACTCTGTCCCCTCCCACAGGCTTCATCCACACGCATGTCGGGAGGGGTATTGGCGAAGTCTCAGTCAGCACCATCCGTGTTTGATCGGCCCGTTTCCAATGCTGCCGCTCAACTGCGAGAGACTCTCGCAACGAAGTTCAGTAAGACGCTTGATCAGAAGGAGTACGCCAAGCTCGAGGCGTTTCTGAAAAACCCTCCACCCCAGTTGGCTGGAGCCGTGGATGACCGCGACATGCAGGTGGCGCTGAGTGAATACTTTGTGAGCGAACACCTTGGGCAGCATCAGCAAACGAGGCAGCTTCTAGCCGAGCATGAGACTTCGATGCCGTCTAGCGGAGCGACGCTGCATCCGCTCGCGACGGTCTCTTCGCAAGTGGACGATTCGCTAAGCAAGACGAAGCTGCGCAATGCCGTCGATCTTGCCAATGCGCTGCGGCTCAACAAGAAGCAGGAGAAGCGAATGATGCAGATGCTGATAGATGCTGACACGCGAGCCATCGAACAGGAACGCGCTGGACTGGAGCAGGCGCTGCACCGCCACCGACTCGATCAGATCGCGTCCAACCAGTTCTACGCGACGCCTGCAGCCGCCCACGAAGCGGACCGTGAGTGGATGGCCAAGGCCGCGAAGCACAAGACGGTGAGTGCTCGTTACGAATATGTATTCATGGTTTTGACTGTAACATGAATGCATCCTCCTTGTGATGTTGTAGCCGTCGCCGTGGCAGGCGCGGAACTGGCGAGCGAAGGACGCAGAGCGTCATTCCATCGAGAAGCAACAACGCGCCGAGCGTGAGGCGATAGTGCCGTTGAAAGACAACGAGCCTTATCCTCTTGATCCAACGCAGCTCACCATAGATCCAACTGAAGTCGCCAGTCCTGCCAGCCGTTCTCGGACCAACAAACCCCCGCGATCTACCGTCTCGCGCAAGACCACAACAAAGAAACCTGGACTGGTGGCACCTGCCTCCTCCACGCGAGCACGGCCGGCATCTGCTTTAGCGGTAGCGACGTCCAAGAAGGTCGACGCTGATGCGACGGCGACCACAGCAATGGGGGCAAAGTTCCGGACAATCGAGACGGTGGAGCAGGCTGCGCGCGACTCGCTGGAGCACGTCAACTCCCACGACCTGCTCGTGCGGTGTGCGACGATCCGCCAGAGCGCCGAGGACCACGCAGCGTCGCTGTCCCAGTACCGAGATCGATTCCTGGAGGACGAGGCTGCGTGGGAGGCGATGCGCCAGGACCCCATCAACATCGTGCGTCGCCACTTGAGACGCAAGCTGTACCAGGATGCGCAGGAGGTGCAAATCGCTGGCACGCAGCTCTTCTACTCACCACTGTTCCAGTAGACTCTTCAGCGTCCACCGCTACAGCTCTGGCCTAGTTCCAGTCTTGAGCACCCCGCCAGGAAAATTGATTCCGCTCCGTTCCGCTTCAGCTCCCCACTGTCGACAGGAGATGACCGCGTCCCAGTTGGATCGTCCGCCGTCCGGGCTGGGCGACGCCGTGGAAGGTCATGCAGATCAACCGCACGATCAACTGCCAGGATCGAAACCTCACCTCTGCGAGGTTCCTCGAGGCACCACGATGGAGGTTTGCGTCGCGACACAGGAAGAATGGAACGCGTTTGTTGGCAGCAAGAACCAGGCGCTACGTGCGCAGCACACGGAGTGGATCGATGGCCGTATCTTCATCGTTGAGTTTCCTGGCAGAGGCCACGACCAGTTCGCTTGCGGCGTGAACCGTTTCATCTGTTTCATCGAACGAATCCCCAACACGGAGGAGTACTTGGTCGGCCACGGAAGCACACATGACATGAGCTTCGGTCATGTCATGCAAAAGTCCATCACTACAGAAGTGATAGCTGTAGATGGGACGTCCGGGCGATTCGCCACTACATTCACCAAAGCTTACATAACGCTCGCGGCTCGATCAGCTTCGTCAGTTGAATAAACTGGAGTGGTTCCACCCACTCCATCGACGGCATACATCCCAACCCATGGATTGTCGTAGAGGAAGGTCGTCACGATGTCGTTGGACTCACGGACCGGATGCTCCTGCGCGTAGCTCTCCACGACGTACGCGAACTCATCTGCACACGACATGCGCAAACTCGCTGCCTCCACAAACAGCCACAGCGTACCGACGTCAAGACATTTCGTGTGACGCAGGAAACTCAACTTCCGCAGCGACGACAACGACGCATTCGGATGGAAGAGCGCAAAGCCCAGCCACGCCCACAGCTGCCAGTTATTGCCCATGCCGTTCAGCGTCAGCGAACGGATGGCCTGTGTGAACGGCAGCAGCTGGAAGAACGTCTCCAAGCGGCCTCTGCTCATCGCCGACTGCGAGCACATGAGCGTCAGCGTCTGTGGCAGTCGAGGCTTCGGCAGCAAGTCTCCTGTACTCGGACGGAGCACGTACTGGAGAAAGCGATCGAAGATCTCGAGCGAGGCGCGCTGGATCTTGGCGATGCCGAGGCGTGGGAACGTGAGGCCGTCGAGCCGTGGGTCCTCCATCAGGTCTATGAGTTGGTTAAACATTGCTTCACTCAAATTGTGGATGCCCACGAATCGGACGGATTGCACCATGTAGCGTGGCCTCGCGGCACCGGGTCGTGATCGGGTGCGGGGGCTGCTAGGGCTGCGAGCAGGATGGCTTTGATCCGTGCAATGTGGCAGCTGCAGTCGGTTGGGAGAGCCTGTCACAGTGGATGTCTGTGTGGTATCTGGTACACGAGCTGCAACGGGATCGGTCGCGAGAACCGGCCCATGTCGACGTATGGCTGCAGTCTGGCTAGCGCAGCCAGCAGCGCGGGACTCGGCGAAAGAAACGCAGGAACCACTCTGCCAGGTACTCGGATGCCAAACAGGTGACTGAGGAGGTCTTTGGTTTGTCCAGAGGAACCGAGCCTGTACGAGGCTTCCGCCTGGTCAACCGTCAGGCGTAGACTAGGGAATGGGTGGGCGTCCGTGTCTGGATAGAAAACGGCCGCTCGACGTGATCTCGGCGACTGCCATGCACGCGGTGGATCACACGAAGCCAAAACGTCGGGTTCTCCGAAGGACTAAAGCCCGGACAACTGGCCAGCGCGTGCCACAGTCGCAGCAACTCGCCCACCCAGACGGCAAAGGTGGCTTGGAGGCTACATACGCGGTACTCGAGCCATACGCAGGCCGGTGCGATGCAGTTACGACTCGTGCCGAAGAGCTTGAACGAGGTGCTAAGGTCCCAGCTGAAGTTCCCACGCCCAGCCGTCTTCGTAGCGATAATCCACGCGTCGTCATCACTGAGCATCCTCCCCAAGCGACTACGGTAGAGAATCGTCGAATAGATGGACGACATGGCAGAACAGGAACGGTGACTGGGCGATGCGATCCGATTGATCGAGAGAGAACCGAGACAAAACCCGTCGCTGATGGAGGGGAGGGGCCATCACGTGACACGTTGATCCTCGTTCACAGACGAGGCCACTTGAAGTGGCCTCGATGCAAACGCCACGAACGCGCTGGGCTGACGCACGCGCTTGGTCGCCTGGAACTCGAACTCGCAGTCCGGCAGCGGCTCGCACACCTCCAACGTCCAGCACCAGACCTCCCCAGCACCAGCTCCGTCTTGTAGCGCATGCTCCCCTCGACTTGGCTGTCGTTCTTCTCCGTCGTTCAGCTTGAGCAGCAGACGCGCCACGTACTCGGGTCGCGCACACCGCGCTGGCACGATGAACGCCACGAGCCGCGCACGCCACACGAGCGCCACGTGCAGCAGGAACTTGTCCACGAGATCGCGGTCCTCATCCCCTCTGTCTATTGCTGCAGCGTCGCTCCCGAACGGCGGGTTACCCACAGCCAGCACAGTAGTCGTCACAGGCTTCGTCACTCCCTCCATCCCAGTCTCCCATCCCAAAGGTCGAGACGTGGCCAGGAAGTCGCCCTGCGTCAGCGTCACAGCGGCGTCACGTCCACACGTCGTCGCTTCCACGGAGGCCTTCGCAGTGGCGTACACGATCGGATCCAGTTCGTATCCCACCACGCGCTTGGCGCCAGCAGCGACGAGCGCGCGGACGAAGCGAGCGTCTCCACACGACGGCTCGAGCCACGCGACGCGCTCGCTGTCCAGCGGCTCCAGTTGCAGACGCTGTAGGAGCCCGGGCAGCCGCTCCACAACGAGCTGCACCACGGACGCGCCCGTGAAGTACTGCTGCAGCTGCTTGGCCTGCTGCGTGGCCTGGCGAGCGCGGTGGTGCGCGGCGTACGCGTCGTCGTCCACGAACCGCTGGCTGTCGGCGCGCGAGGCCTCCGCCAGAGCCGTCGCCAGCCACTGCTCGCAGTACGCCACGTTCTTCTGCAGCTCCCGCCGCCAGCCTTGAGCCGCGTCGTCGCGTACCCAACTGGACGCTGTTAGCTTCTTCAGACGACGCAGTGAGAGCCGAGAGACAGCAGCAGCAGCAGCATTGGGGGCGTGAGGGGTCTTGTGGTCGCGGTGGACGGCGCGGTCGAGCGCCTGGAAGTCGCCGATTTCGCGCCAAATGGACGCGCTTTTCGCGGCAGATGCCTTGTTGGTCGCTGGGCACGCGCAGCTAAGACGGAAGACGCCACGAGAGGCGTCATACGCGAGGAATTGCACGCGGAAGTCGGCGCTTGGTGCTGACGTCGCCGCCATTTTGGTTCACTGCCAGCCACTCGGAAAGGTACTATCTTGTGTTATCTGATGGTACCAAATGTGGAAATTTGATCATCCGAGTCGCAACACATTTACACAATTCGATGAATTCGGAGACTCTGCTATCGATGGTCTCTTCTCACCGCCGTCTCACTTGCTCCTGGTTGCGTGGGCTGTACGTAGACGTCAGGACATCGAAGCATCGGGTGAAGTGGTCGCGTGGTGCAAGTGCACGCCGTGCTGATGATTCTTCAGCAACAACGTGCAGCAAATGAGTTGGCCGCTGGAATCTTCAGCTTCGCAATTTGTTTTGGAATTGCGAGCCCATGCCGTACGGTTCTGCTAGGCAATGCGATGCATTGTGAGTGTGAAGGCGTTCTCAAAGTATATGTATAGGACGGAGTTGAGGCTGCTTGAGCAACCTGAACTGGACGTCGAAATGGCTACATTCCGACCAAAGAAGCTTGAAGTGATCTTCAACTTCAAGTGGCAAATCGCTCACCAGTGCTGATCAGGCACTCGTTGCATCAGCTGGTAGGTCTCCATCGACTGATGGCGTCAACTCACCCAAGGATACCCGCACAATTACGCGCACTGAAAGTGGGCGTGCAAGCATCAATACTCGTAGAGTCTCCAGGGAAGCTCTCTCTCTCTCTCTCTCTCTCTCTCTTGTACTAGTAGTAGATAGTCCAGCAGGGTCTGTTATGCTCTGTGTCCTTGATGAGTGCTTGAAGCTCGGACGGGAACCTCAATGTCCTGCCTTTCCCCTCGAGTAAGCACCAGCTCCTGGGGTGAAACTTCAGAACGACAAGGCTTTTCATTCTCAAATATCCTCCGCGCAGCTCAAGCCTCCGATCCTACGATGCTATCTCCGCTTCTCGGCATGCTCACTGCGGCCGCTGCAGTCCTGCAGGCCCCGCAGGTGAAGATGCCGACTGGTGCCTCAGTATCTGGCAAGTTCCAGACCAATGGCGCTGGTCATCAAGTGCAGGTTTTCCAGGGCATTCCGTTTGCTGAGCCACCTGTGGGTGATCTACGTTGGAAGCAGACGACTCTGAAGCCGCTCACGAGTGACCTCAACGCTACCAGTCACGGCAGCATTTGCTACGGCGACCCCAAGCTCGACGCTGCGTCCGGCCAGTACCCACCAAGCGAAGACTGTCTCTACCTCAACGTGTACGCTCCAGCCGGGGCCACGAAGGACTCGAAGCTGCCGGTCATGGTCTGGGTTCATGGCGGTGGCTTTATCGCTGGCGCTGCAAATCCGTACGATGGCTCCGATCTCGTTGGTGTCGCTGAACAGAAGGCTGTAGTCGTGACCTTCAACTACCGCCTGAGCGTGTTTGGCTTCTTGTCCAACGAGGAAATCTTGAGCCAGCGCACTGGCGCGAACTTTGGTCTCCGAGACCAAGAGATCGCTTTCGAATGGGTGCAGCAGTACATCGAGTACTTCGGAGGCAACCCACGTGATGTGACTGCCTTTGGAGAGAGTGCTGGAGCCATGTCGATCGCCACGCACATGATGTCGCGCGAGGGAAAGCAGCAGCTATTCCACAAGGCGATTCTTCAGAGCGGTGCATTCCTCGCAGCGCAAAGCACACCATCACGATCTGATCAGGCAAAGACCACAGCACAGCTCGCTGCGTCGGTTGGTTGTGCGGGCAGCACGAGCGTTCTCGCGTGCCTTCGTTCCGCCAGCGCTGCAGCGGTCTTCAACGCCTCGTTGCCGCTGAGTTGGGGCGTGACTGTGGACGATGTCTTCCTTCGGGACGTGCCGATCCGTCGCCTTCTCGACGGGAAATTCAGCCATATCCCCACGGTCATTGGTACGAACACGGACGAGGGGTGGCTGTTCACGTTTGGCTCGACAGAGGCCTCGCAGTTCGATGCCTACGTACGAGCCAACTACCCCCTGACAGAGGCTGAATACGCGAAGGTTGCGGAGCTGTATCCGGCCGCCAGCTTCGCGACACCCCACCACCGTGTCGCTGAGATCTTTGCAGATGTGATTTTCGTGTGTCCGAGTGAAATGCTATCCACGGTGCTGAGCCTGTCGCAGCCAGCTTATCGATACCGCTTCAACTACACGTCGACGGAGTTCGGGTATCCCCTCGTGGTCCACGCTAAGGACCTGGACTACGTCTTCAACCGCACCGCGAGCCTCCCTCGCGATGAGCTAACCAACACGACGGTCGGCTATTTCGAGACGTTCTGGACCAACTTCGCGCGCTTCGGATGGCCGAATGCGCCGTCCACGCAGCAGGCCTCGTCCAATGTTGCGTGGCCGCTGTTTGACGCGGTGGGGAAGAAGCAGCTTGCACTGCAGCCGACACTCGCGGTGGAGCAGAACGGCGCGTACATGCCACTCCACGCTGAGCGCTGTGCATTCTGGCACGCTGTGGATCTGCGTGTCGCGACCCTCGTTGCTAAGTGAGGTTCAACTTCTGGTTGATTGAGTGAGAAAGGCGGTATAGGGTCCTTTTCAGCCAATCAAACGTACTGAAATGCCAAATATTGGGTCAATGATTGAGATGCCACTCCTCGCTCATCATCGTTCATGCGAATCACACGCTTCCCTCTCCAGACACACTCCAAGCCACACTCGTCTCCCCCATTATGCTCACACCAGTTGCGCGGTTGTTCGCAGCAGCAGCAGCGATTCTCGCGACCACGAACGAACCCACAGCTCCTCGATTTACTGCGCCCGACGTGCCGCAGGTGGAGCTGCCGACTGGTGTCACTGTCTCTGGTAAGTTCCAGACCAACGGCGCTGGCCACCAAGTGCAAGTCTTCCGGGGGATCCCGTACGCCGAGCCGCCTATCGGTGAGTTGCGGTGGAAACCGACAACGCTGAAGCTGCTCACGAGTGACCTAAATGCCACGACACATGGCAGCATTTGCTTCGGTGATCCCAAGCTCGATCCAGTCACGAAAGAGTATGCTGCTAGCGAAGACTGTCTGTTCCTCAACGTGTACGCCCCCGCTGATGTCACACCGCTCTCGAAGCTTCCAGTGATGGTCTGGATCCACGGTGGAGGCTTCATCGCTGGAGCTTCGAATCGATACGATGGCTCAGACCTCGTCGGTGCTGGCGACCAGCAGCTCGTCGTTGTGACATTCAACTATCGCCTGAGCGTGTTCGGCTTCTTGTCGAACGAGGATATTCTCAGCGAAGGCGGCGGCGCAAACTTCGGTTTACGAGACCAGGAGGTCGCTTTCGAGTGGGTCAAAGAGTACATCGCTTTCTTCGGCGGCGACCCGCGCAACGTCACTGCGTTCGGCGAGAGTGCCGGTGCATGGTCCATTGCGGCACACCTTGTATCACGAAACGGCGACCAGCAGCACTTCCACAAAGCCATTCTCCAAAGCGGCGCGTACTTGCCTGCCATAACTATACCCTCGCGATCTATCCAGTCGAAAACGGTCGCCACGCTCGCTGCTTTAGTCGGCTGTAAGGAGAAGGAGAGTGCCCTCGTGTGTCTCCGTGCCGCCAGCGCTGTCGCACTCATCCAGGCATCGATCAAAATGACGGCTGACAGGCCCTTCTCGTCGATGCCGCTCCTCTTTAGTCCGACGGTGGACGGCGTTTTCCTCCTGGACACACCACTTCGACGCATTCTCTCTGGCAACATCAGCCGGATTCCCACCATCGCTGGCACAAACACAGACGAAGGTTGGGGATTCGCACCCGATGGGATCGAGGACTCGCAGTTTGATACGTACGTGCGCGACAACTATCTGCTGATCGCAGATGAAGTCAAGAAGGTCGCAGAGCTGTATCCACCTGCGAGTTTCTTGACGCCTCGCCATCGCTTGGCTGAGATCTACGCTGACGTGGCGTTCGTATGCTCAAGTGAGCATCTCTCCTCGACGCTCAGCTCCTCGCATCCGGCATACCGCTATCGCTTCAACGCCCCCTCCTTTGAGAATGGATACGCGCTCGTGCCCCACGCCAAAGACTTGGACTACGTCTTCAATCGCACCGACTATCTCCCCCACGACGAAGCCACCAATGCAACGGTGTGGTATTTCGAAAGGTTCTGGACGAACTTTGCAAGAAGCGGACGCCCCGATGGAGCATCGGTGGGCAGCAGCTCGCACCGAGCGCAGAAGGAGGCGTTTGCAGTTGTGGAGTGGCCCAAGTTTCAGGAGGAGACGAAGCAGCAGCTTGTGCTGCAGTCAAACCTGGTAGTGGAAACGAACGGAGCCCAAAAGCCCCTCCACGCAGAGCGCTGCGCGTTCTGGCACAGCGTCGATGAGCGCGTCGCACTGGAACTCGGGAAAGGCACCAGTCGTACTAATTAGGCTAGCTCAGCCTCGAGACTGAAGTTCAACAAGGCTATCAGTTAGGAACGGAACAGTTGCATCTTCAACTAACATAAAATTTGGATCGTGGGTACTGTGAATCTGGATCAGGTTTTCTAACCCACCTGCCAGGAGTGACGATCGCCGTGGCTCTTGGAGGAAGAGCTCCACGGAATCGCACATTCGAAAAAGCGGACCCCGCGCGCTGCCGATGCCGACGTTTGGCCACGAGTTCCGCGCGCTGCTGGCGCTGGCGGTGCCCAGCATGCTGTCCACGTACTGCTTCTTCGCCATCTCCATCACGGAGCTGAGCGTGATCGGCCACCTGGGCGTGGAGCAGCTCGCCGCCGTGTCCTACTCGCAGATGTCCATGGACTTCTCCACGCTCGTGTTCATGCAGGGCTTCAACGCCGGCATGAACGCGCTGTGCTCGCAGGCGTTTGGCGCCAAAAACTTCCATCTCATCGGCCAGTACGGACAGCTCACGGCCTCCATGCTCACAGTCATGTGTGTACCTCTGGCGCTGCTGTGGTGGAATCTGGCTGAGCTGCTGCTGCTCGCGGGTGTCAAGGAACAGGTCGCAGCATACGCGCGCATGTACTGCCGCTTGTGGATCCTGGCCATGTGGCCGCGCAGCATGTTCCAGGTGCTCTCCATTTTCTACCAGTCGCAGCAGATCGTGCTTCCCACGACGGCAATCAACGGCGTGACGGTCGTGCTCAACTTCTTCCTGGCATCTGGCTTGACCCACGGCTCGTTCGGCCTCCCAAAGCTCGGCTTCATCGGCTGTCCGCTGGGCACGACGATCGCAATGTGGGTGCGGCTCGTGGGATACTACTACTACATGCACGTGTACCGCAAGTTTGACCGCAAGACGCATGCCCAGTGGACATGGAAGCAGCGGTTTACGAGTTCGGCAGCTGCCACGACGACTCTCAAGACGCTGGTGTCCATTGGCTTCCCACTTGCGGCAGGCAACATGTTTGAGAACGCTCAGCTCCAGACCATGGCGCTGTTCTCCGCCAAAATTGGCGAAGTCCAGTTGGGCACACACAACTCCATGATGGAGCTCTTCTTCTTCGCTACAAGTCCCATCTATGGGCTCATCGGAGGCTCTGTCACGCGATCAGCGGCTCATCTCGGCGCTGGGAAGGCGCGCCTGGCCCGGACTGTCGCGCAGATCGCCGGACTTTGCATTGCTGTGCTGTCCGTCGTGAACGGAGCGTCCATGGTGATCTTCAAAAACCAACTCGGCCATATCTTCTCCGAGGACCCTGCCGTGATTGAGAATTTCCGGCAGATTGCGTCGCTTGGCGCGTTCGCCTACGTGACTCTGTCGTTCTTCTATTACTCAATGGTGCGTTTACTGGCTCTGTGTGTAGTGTGATGGTGTGGCTCACGGTTCAATGCTACGTACGCAGATCGTCCTCCAGTCGCAGGCTCGGCCACTGCCCATCATGCTGGGATTCGCCGCTGGCGCGTGGCTGGTAGGCGTTCCCACCGCCTACTATCTCGGCCTCGGCCAGGGTCGCCGCTACTTCTTCGGCATCTGGCTCGGCATGCTTTTCGGATACATTGTCACGGCCACCATTGGCTTCTGCAACGCCTTCTTCCGCACGGACTGGGAGGAGCAGGCGCGACTGGCGGTCGAGCGCTCGCGCAAGAAGAAGATCCAGGTCTACGACCGAGCCCATGAGTCCGACCCGCTCCTCCCACACTAGTGACAATAACGTCACGTCCACGCCACGCTGGCAGCGATACTCGTGATTGGCTGATGTTGAAGTCTCCACGGAGAACTAGCGGGGAACTTGCCGTCTGGCTCAGTAGTTGACTGGCAGTTGTCGCTTCGGCTAGATGTTCCCACCACAATCCAATTAGAAAAACGCCATGAACGTCTCACTTCCGGACCCAGACTTCATGTTCACGACAGAGCGTCTTGAACTGCGCCACTTGCTGCCGCAGCATGCGCCGTTCGTGAGCCAGCTCTACAGCTCCCCAGTGTTCCACGAGCGTGAGGCAAACCCACGCCCTTTCACAGAGGAGGCGGCGCTCCAGCTCCTCCAAGGCCGCTTCGGTGACGTCCAGCGCAAGTTCGGCTACGGCCAGTTCCTCGTCTCGCTGAAGGGGACGCAGACGCCCATCGGCACCGTGTCTCTCATGAGAGACACGCACGCACTACCAGACATCGGGTACGCGATCCTGGGCGAGTACAACGGCCACGGGTATGCGACGGAGGCCGCAAAAGGACTCATCGCATACGCCAAGCAGCACTGGGGACTGCAAGGCGTGTTCGCGTTCATGGATCCGACGAACGCACGCAGTCAGCGCGTTGCGGAGAAGATCGGACTCGAGCGACGCCCCTCCCAGCCGGTCAAGGCTTTCGGCGGCAACGAGGTCGCTGTGTGGGCCGAGCCAGCCATGGACCACGACCTCACGCGCTACGGCGTGGAGTAGACCAGGAGCACGCTGGTAATACACTTTCCCTACTCGTTCCATCCATCTCGCGAGCATAGTATCACTTCTGCAATAGAGAAAGAAAGCCGCACTGTCTTCCGATTCACGAGAACTGCCAGAGACGAGTGGACGGCGAAGTCGCTTCCACGGCGTCACTTCCGAACTCACAGCCATGAACGCACCGCCACACACCGCCGCTTGCCCGGGCATCGCCAGTCGTGTCAACATCGTTGCCACGCTGAACGTGCATCCGGCCGTCGGCAACCACGGCCGTGCGCTCGTGCCTGTGTAGCCACCGTCGTCTTTCGTAATTTCCATCCATCTTGTCGTCATGAACCCACGAACTACGGCCATTCTCGTAGTTATGGATGCAGATCCCATTGAGCAGGAGCCGTCGGCCACCAAGCGTCCACTGCCGCGCGCGTGCTCCATTGTGACGCCTCGTGTGGCGTCTCCCGCCTCAGCTGCACATGACCAGCTTCTGAGGAAGCTCCTTCTTCGGAAAGCGCGTCGATCGGACCAGAAAGCGGCGACTTGCAGGAACTCGACTGGTGTTTGTGCAGCGGCACGAGAGATGCCAACGGCGGCTACGTAGTTGGGTATGACACGAGCGCTGGTCAAGTCTGTCGGTGTGAGCTTCAGAAGAGCGCGGGGTGGCTCGTGCAGGTCGCCACTGGTGCGTCGCTTGAGCGCCGACGACTGTAGAACCGCTGCACAGCGAGCGTCTCGCGTGGCTCGAGCCCTCGCCACGAGGTGCAAGGAGAGACCGCGGATTCTGATTGGATCTGATGCCGTCTGACGCCGCTCGCCCACTGCCGCATCCCATTCCATCAGTTGACGACTTCCGCGCCAAGTGCGAACGATGCTCAGCGACGAAGATGCCTGGCAATGCCTCTCGAGGTACGGGTGCATGGGGCCCCTTACTGGGAGATGCTTTGTTCTCTCCGGCACTCGTGGCAACCGCGTCGCACCCTCCTTTGCGTGGCTTCAGTTCATTGTATCCTCTATGATTAAAGTTGGCGACTGCAGCGATGTGGGCGATTTGCTGCAGCTGTGGCATGCGCTTGCGAGTTGTCCGGGCTTCAGTGCGGCGGAGAATCCAGCGTTTTGGCGTCGCGTCTTGCACAAAGTGTTCGATCAACGTCAAGATCTCA
>JAADVE010000350.1:0-21095 GCA_023334595.1 Pythium utonaiense
GGAGATCATCTACGTGGGCAAGCGAGGCGGCAAGAAGGACTCGGCGAAGCAGGTCGAGATCGACAAGATCCTGGTCCAGAAGTGCCGCGAGAACCACGTGGTAGTGCGCCTCAAGGGCGGCGATCCGATGGTGTTCGGCAACGTGTACTCGGAGGTGCGTACACTGGTGCACGCAGGCTGTGCGTTTGAGATCGTCCCGGGCATCTCCTCGGCTCTGGCCGCTCCTGCAGTGGTCAATATCCCAGTTACGCACAAGGAATTGAGTCGAAGCTTCCTCGTGGTCTCGCTGCACCGTCCAGACGAGATGGACTTTGCGGTGCTCGCGAAGATCGACACGCTGGTCGTGCTCATGGCGACGCGAACGCTGAAGACGGTCGTGTCTCGGTTGATCGAGAACGGCAAGCCGAGCGATACGCCTGTCTCGCTGATCCACAACGGTACGCTGCCCAGCCAGATCACTCTGGTTGGGACGCTCGACGACATCGTCGAGAAGGCCAGCGACCGAAGCTACTCACCAGCGATCATCGTGATCGGCACGGTCGCTCGATACGGCAACGTAGACGCGTACTTGCAGGACGGAGACCAGGATAACATCGTATAAGGAACAAATGGCGTGGTCTGACTAGAGTTACCTATCCGGATCTTGGCGTATTCGACACGTGTACTTTCTACTGGCCAGGGCGGAGGATATCCAGCAGCTCCACCTCAAAGATCAGGTCAGCGTTTGGAGGGATCACACCGCCAGCGCCGGCGCGGCCGTAGCCCTTGACCGATGGGATGTTCAGCACGGCCTTCTGGCCCTTGCTCATGCGCATGACGCCCTCGTCCCAGCCCTTGATCACCTGGCCGACACCAATCTGGAACTGGAACGGCTGGCCGCGGTCGCGCGATGAGTCGAAGACGTTGCCGTTCGAGGCGAGCTTGCCCACGTAGTGCATCACGAGCGTGTCGCCACGCGATGGGAAGGTCACGTTGTCACCGGCAGAGATCTCCTCAGGGAGCACGAGCTGCTCCTCTGGGTTGAGCTGGTCGCGCGCGACAGTGTCCAGGACAGTAATGTCGACGTACAGCGTCTCACCAGCGAACGGGTGCGAGAGATCGACATCCACGCTCTCGTCCGTGACCTTGACGATACGCGCCTGCTGGCCGTTCTGCGTGGTCAGCACCTGGCCAACAGCGAGGTTCTTGTCGTCTTCCTCACTACACAGCCACGCATGAGTTCATGCAGAACGACAGTCAAACGTCACGTTGACAGTCACGTACGGCAGGTTCATCTGGGCACGGGGCACGGTGAAGATCTGCTTCTCCTTGCCAAACGCCTTCTCCGGTGGGATCTCCACACTGCGGCTATCGCCCTTGACCAGACCCACGACAGCCTCGTCAATACCAGGAATAATGTCACCGCTGCCAACAATGAACGAGAGAGGCTCCTCCTCCGAGGTCTGGCCGAACGGCTCGCCGTTCTCGCGCTTGCCGCTCATGCGCAGGGACACACGGTCACCAACAGCGATGGACGCCGACGGCGCAGCCACCGAGCAGAACGTCGCGGAGCTCATGCCCACGAGTGGAACACCAGCAAGCATACCAACCGTGGCACGCGAGGCGACCGCGTGCGAGAGCAGAGGGAGCTGCACGGCGCCGATCTGCTTGCGGACGGCAGTCTTGATGCCAGTCGGGCGAGCTGCAATGGACGGACATCCAGCCAGAGTTAGAATACTGGGATCGCATGAGTAGAGTCATGCCGGGCAGGCGAATGATGTTGCCGTACCAGCCGCGCGAGCGGAGGCGCGCATGGCGCGCTGGAGAAGCGTCTTCGTCACGTGCACCATCGTTGATGAGCTCTTGGATTCTGTTGCAATTGTGCGGTTGGTGTGATTCGAATGGAGACAAATAGACGAAACACGGTGCGATTGTTGCCGTCTCATACAGAAAAGGATACGTTGTTGGTATCCAACCTAGAGTGTTCAATTGGGGCTTGGTACGGTACTACTTGAAACAAATAACGAGCGCATGCCTTTCACGGGTCTGCAACAATTGAAACAAACGCAACAATATCCACAAAGTGTATCCATGAGTCACATGCCCAATAACCCGGCGTCAGGGGAGAGGATCTAGCTTAGTTCTTACGAGCAAGCGCAGAGCCGATGGCGACACCGGCAGCAGCGACCGCGGACAGCACAGCAGCTTGGGCAAGCGCGCCGTACTTGCCTTCAGTGATGGCACTGAGAGCCTTGACGCCCTGGGATTCGTTGTACGACTGGAGCAACTGGTACGCGTAGTAGTGCGCGCCACGCTCGCCCAGGTCCTCCGTCAGCACGATGTAGACAGGGCACGCCTTGATCGCAGGCGACACACGGCCCTTGTCGAACATGGCCTTGGTGAAGAGGTCGCCCTGGGTGAAGAACTCGAGGTTCTTTGGGGCGAGACCGCCGGTGATGTAGAAGCCACCACGCGGCAGGTACTTGAGGAGGGCGTTACCCGCCTCACGGCCATACGCACTGTGTGTCGGACATAACAGACGATCAGTGAGGTGTTGCTTGCATCTCCATGCAGAGTAGGTACTTACGCCACGAAGATCTCCATCGCCTTCTTGCAGAGCTTGTCCGTCTTCGCGTAGGTGCCGACGACCTTGCCCTGGAGGGTATTGGCGGCCTCAAACTCCTTCTGGATCTCAGCGTTCACGTCCTGAGGGAACTTGGTGGCCAGGAAGGCGTAGATCGACGCCAAGCCAGGACCACTGATGATGCGCTCGACCGACAGACGACCGGTGTGGTAGCCGAGCTGGTGCTTGAGGTGGTTGTAGATCTCAATCTCCAGGTCGTCCGCAGGCGCGAAGTCCGTGTGGCCACCCTCGCAGGCGAAGCTCGAGTACTTGCCGTCAATACCCGCAGTAAGGTAGCACTCACCCAGACCGGTGCCGGCACCGATCGTGGCAATCGGAGCACCTTCCTCACGTGGCACGTCGTTCACGATGATGTACTCGTGCGGCTTGAGCGTCAGCAGACCGTAGCCCATGGCCGCAAAGTCATTGATGAGCTTCACGGTCTTGATGCCGAGCTCGCGCTCGAGCGCAGGGCCGTTGATGCTCCAGCCGAACTTGATGTTGGTGAACACGACGGTCTGGTTCAAGATCGGACCGGCACACGCCATGACCGCAGCCACAGGGACCGCGCCGTGGAGGTTGGCCTCCTTCAGGAACAAGTGGCACACCTCCGCGAAGCTCGCGTGGTTCTCGTTGATGTACTTCTTGGCGAAGATGACCTCACCAGGCGCGACCGTGCCTACAGCCACAGATCAGAGACGTTGGGATCGTCAGCAGTGCATCACACTCCATTGATGACTCCACGCAGCCGCCGTACCGTTGAAGACGGAGCCGTGCGGGATGAGCCACAGCGACAAGCGCGTGTTGGTGCCGCCGCAGTCGCCCGAAATGATAAGATCTCCCCTGCGAACAGATCAATCAACCGCGTGAGATCAATCACATCACGCTGCAGCATCAGTCGTTGGGAAGAGACGCTCCACGTACTTGCTCATGGTGTGTAGAATGTTCTGGGTGTTGTTGCGCAAGTTGCGGAATGGAGTGGAGGGACCGAGGGGGAGCGGAGCAGGATCGACTCGCGCTTCTCTGTTCCGTGGGCTGCTTGGGGGGAGAACAGCCGAGGGAACGAAGGGACCGCGTCACTTGCTTTGGCCGGATTCCGGATTTTTGAGATCACCAACAGCCGACACCACGAAGAGGTGTTTTAAACATCCTAAAACTGTTCAAAACCGTGGTTTTGAGCCAAGATTGAGATCGTGATTACGTTGCGACACTGCAAACCTTGAGGAATGCCCGACAACGCCGGGACCGCGGCTTGAAGTTCCACGGAATCGTGAATTATGTGGACCACACACGCTTTAATAACCGCACACCAAGCAGAAAAAAATCCCCCATCGATCTTCGTCTTCAGCTTCAGCTCTCTCTCAGCTGAGCTTTGCTAGCACACGAGACAGGGGAAACTGAAGATGTTTGCGTGCTGCCCTCGAATACCTTGGCCGCAGACGCGGAGCTTGGCGCATGGAGACTGCGTGTGAGAGAACCTAGTGGTTGTCGGGGGCCATACCGGTAGAGGAGTGAGGAGACCAGCCCAAGTTCAAGTCGACTGGTTTGTGAATCCATCGGAAGGCAACTGCCTTCCTTGCTGTCCATCATCATCTTTGTCGACCGAAATGCATTCGATTTCTCGTCCCACAAGCATCAACAAGTGCGTTTGTGTGTCACCAAACAGCTTGAGCTGAAGCGCAGACACTGCGTGTCTATGGTGTCCCCAACACGGCAGTCGCATGATGATCCTGCGTCGTCACACATCAGCTCAAACCCCGCCAGAGCTGCATCCACCGCCACGGCACTTGCCGCAGCACACCCACCGACCGCATAGAAATGCGGTCTCTCATCGCACCACCTTCACCTTGAAGGCACTCTCCGTCCTCCTCCGCGATTCGGGTGAGGCTCCCGCACCAGAAAAGTGGAACGGCGCATCCTGCTGACAACTTCATGGTCAGAGTCCGCACTCTAATCTGCCGTACTTTTGGGCTCATTTGGAACCACTATTTTGGGCTTATGAAGTATACAGTGTATACTATACACGGTATACACGACACGCCCCTTCAAGATCCCTCTTCAACGTCAATGGAGAGATGCCAGGATGTGGCGGGTGGATGACCAGGAGGCGGCTCGCGATGCGCGGCTTCTAGCGCTCAACGCGCGCCACAAGCAGTACCACGCCATGGGCGTGCCCGTGGACTACGCCGAGAGGGTGCGTGGCTCACTTCCGGACCTCCAACACTGTTTCTAATACCCCCCTCCGTGGACAGCTCCAGCGTGCGATGCTGCATTGCCCTTCTCCTGGTGACTTCAGAGAGCTCCTGTTTCCACCACGAGAGCTGTATCTGAAGGACTGCGCTGGCCGCGTTCCTCTGGAGCAGATCGATCTGCACAGCCTCCCAGTGTCCAGCGAATGGATCGCGACGATCGCCAACGAACTCGCCAGCATCGCCAGCGATCGAAGGAGGAAAGCGACGGCAACGCAGCAGCCGAAGGCGATTAACGTAGCAGCGACTGCTCTCACGGACGCGGCGCTTGCTCCAGTACAGCGGCTCAAGCTGCTTCGGGAGATCAGCATCTCGGGGTACGTGACTGGCCGTCATCTCTCGCTGTGTGTAGACTTGTGAGACCTCATCGTTCGCTCGATTTACTGTAGTTGTGCAGCGCTGACCGACGAGAGCCTGACGCTGATTCGACGCCAGTACTCCAGCTCACTGGAGGTGCTGGACATCAGTGAATGCCGTCATTTCACCAGCGACGTGCTGTGCCAGCTATGGCGGGACTGCGCCAAGCTCCACACGCTCAGGGCCCACGGATCGGTCGCAGTCACGGACACGTTCCTACAGTGCGTGGCGAGTACCAAGCGCTCGGCCGCCGGACAAAATCTCCTGCGTGTCCTGGATATCCGGCATTGCAAGCACGTAACGTCGTCTGGGATCTCGCACATCGCCACGTCACAAGTGAAAGCCATGGCGCTGTCTACGTTGCAAATCGGTGACTGTCTCGAGGTGGACAACATGGCGTTCTTCGGCTTTGAGAACAGCATCGGACTAGTTAACCTCACGGCACTGGACCTCTCTGGGCTGCGAGTGGATGAGACGGCGATCAGTTGGATCGCCAAGGGTTGCACGAAGCTGGAGCAGCTCACGCTTTCGCGCTGCCGCTTGCTGAACGACTTCTCACTGCTGCTGCTGAGCCCACTCATGTCGTCGACGCTTCAGGTGCTAAAGATGCGTGAGTGTCCACTCGTGAGTGACTTAGGCTTCAAGAACCTCTTCGCCTTGGAAGAAGAGAAACGACTGAAGCGAAAGGAGCAAGCCAATGAGGACGAGGACGAGATCGCACCGCTGCAGCTACACGTACTGGATGTGGAAGCTTGCCTCCTTATTGGAGACCCGACGATGCACCTGCTGGGCAGATACTGCGGCAGGTTGGCGAAGCTGAATCTGCGAGGTCTTCGCAAGGTCTCTGATGCCGGCATTTTGTCTCTCGCGAAGGGCTGTCCACTGCTCAGCTCGATCAAGATATCTGGTCGCCACATCACCGAGCAATCCTTTCGAATCCTCGGCAAGATTTCGCCTCGTTTGACTCGCCTCGATGTATCCGAGCGACAAGATCTCCAGACACCAGAGTGCTTTCTGGGCTTGACGTCTGGGGTTCGCCCAGAGCGCTTGACAAAACTTAACTTCGGGGCCACCAATATCTGCGATGTTGGCGTGAGTATCATCGCCACAGCGTGTCCACGACTGATGTGGCTCAATGTGTCCAAATGCTTGCGTGTCAGCGACGTTGGCATTGAAGCCCTCGCGAGTTGCTGTCACTACCTTCAGACACTGCTCGCAGGCAACACGAAGGCGATCACAGATCGCTCCCTGATTGCATGCGCAATGACAAGACTACCTCTTCGCGTCGTGGACTTGTGTGGCAACACTAACATCACTGACGTGGGTGTGGCAACGTTGACGTCCTCGTGTCAGCAGATTCAAGAGTTGCGGTTAAAAGGATGCGATCGACTTTCATTTCAGACAATAAGGCAAGCAAGCACGATGCTCCCGTTTACGCGTGTACCAACACCTCCGTCTCTGTCCCAGAAGCTTGCAACTGGCGGAGGAAACGCCAGTGCGATGCTGTCGCCACTCGCTGGCCGACATATCGAGCTTCTTGAGCTCCTCGTCGTTCAGTACCAGTCCGCATGTAGGCTTCAGATCATGTTCCACAGGTGGCAGCGAAGGACAAAGTCCCAATATGTCCTGGCGCGGCGCAAGTTCCTCCGCCAAACTCGAGCTGCACGCAAGATCCAGAAGAGTGCTCGTGCGTTTCTCAAGTGGCGTCGGTTTTTAAGATACCTCCGGCTCAAGGAGAACGTCAAGTTCGTCGTGTACGTCCAAGCCCACGTGCGTGGCCAGCAAAGCCGATTCCGTACGAGGGTCTGGCGTTTTTTCGTAGCGAGAGCAGCACGATGCATCCAGCGTCGCTTCCGTCCGCACCACGTTGTTCGAATGCGGATCCGAAGTGCCAACACACTGACGATCCAGCGAGTGTACCGGGGTTTTCTCGGGAGAAAGGCTTACAGACACAAACTGATTGAGCACAAAGTCGCATGCAAGCAGAAGATCTGGGCGTGGTTTCGTCGCTGTCTGCACCGCAGACAGGCGAGTGCTCGCTCCAAGTGGCTCGTGCGTAAGATTCACAACATCCAAGGCCAGTGGCGTAAGTACAAGCGTCGTCAGAACCTGACCAAGTACCTGGGCTTCTACCGGCATCGTATCACGCTTATCCAAAAGATATGGCGAGGCTGGTCGACGCGCCGCCAAGTGCGTGCGATGAGAATTGAATGGACGGCTGCAACGCTTGCGATTCAGCGAGTATTCAGGGCTTATCGCACGCGCTGCGTCGTGTACGCTTACCGGCTGCTGGTGAATCGACAAGCAACCATCATCCAAAAGCACTGGCGTCGCTTTGCTGGCCAAAGGCGATACCGACGTGAATATTGGCTGGTAGTGCACATGCAGCGAACGGCTCGATACGTGATGGCTGTGCGAAAGTGGCGGGTTTTGGTGAAGGCAGTGGTGTCGAAGCATCGCAACGACGCCGCTCTGTCGATCCAACGCGTGTTGCGTGGACACCATGGTCGTCGCCGAGCTACCCTTTTTCGCAAGATTCGCAATGCTGTGTACGCCAAGAAGGGCCAAAACGCCACACAGGCATGGATCCGGCACAGCTTGATGCGAGGAGGAGCAGCGATTCGGATCCAGCGGTTTGTGCGTCGCTATCAAGCACGGCGGAAGATGATCAAGCTGAGAAAGTGGAAACAGTTCGTTGCCGCACGTTGCCTGCAACGGTACTGGAAAGATTGGATTCGCCGACTGCGACTACAGCGCAAGCGAGAGACCCAAACTCACGCGGCGATCACATTGCAGCGCGTGTATCGAGGCTACCAAGGTCGCGTCGCGTTCAAGGCAGAGAAGTATCGCCAAGATTGTCTTCGCAGTTCCAAGCTGATTCAGCGAGTGTACCGAGGATACCGAGGACGCTGCCGCTCCCAGCAGCACAAACGTGAGATGACAAGTGCTGCCCGCATGCTACAGCGTGCGTACAGAGGAAGAAATGTCCGCAAACTCTACGAGATCAGCCAGGCTGCTGCAGCACTCAAGGCCAAGGAGAAGTATGACAAGTCGTTCTTGGGCATGCTTGACGCAAAGCGGAATCCAATGGACGAGTTGTACCGCCGTGCGAAGCTGCCTCATGAGAAAGACATGCTCCAAAAGCTCCACGACAAGTGGGAAGCTAACCGCATCACGGAGGAGCGTGCAGTGCGTAAGCTTCGGAAGGAGCACAACGCTCAGATCTGGCCGACAGCCCAGGAGACGATCGCCAACCACTTGGGCGTGCGTGCAAAGTTGTATGGCGTGACCGAGAACGTGTACGTGTCCCACCAGGAGTTCCTTGAGCGTCAGCAGCACCAAGAGCGGTTAAAGCGCGAGCTCGTGGAGCTCCATATGCACGTATGGCAGTGCCAAGAGGCCTTACGCGAGGCGGTGGCGAGCCGCCGCGTGCTAGACGGCAAAGAGATCCTAGAGATCATGAAAGCCCACAAGCTGCTGGTGGAAGACATGGCACCAGCGGGCGGCAGTAACAACCAGCGCGACCATTAGGTCTTGAAGATCACACAACGGGTTCCTGTGTGAGCCAGCGTCTCTGCTAGTACGTTGAAGTATCCAGTGGTGCATGTCGAGGGTAAAGATCCACTGACGTCCGGGACGCCGCGACTATTGCGAGACCGACAGCTGCAGGGCGAGAAGCTATCGGACCAGCGCACAGGCCATGATGCATCACTAGCTGACGGTTCATTGCCATACAGTACATGACGATACGTGGACTCCACCGGGAGATGACGCATGAGACGCATGCGCGAAGGCTTTGCTCGGGAAGCGGTCGTTTCTTCGATGGTGTGCATGGAACGCATCGGCCACGTATGGGAGTGTGTCGTTGTGGTGGTGATGCCACAGCACAAGCTCCCGTTCTAGTGTCGTCCGCTCCATGGAAACGCAGTCATTTGACTCGAGGGCATGTCTTTCCATGGAGCATGCTCGCGTGCGTGGCGTTGCGCTTCTTCCATGGCGCCTGGCGTCATGGCTCCATCCATGGCGTTCGCCCCACCCACCCATCCGCCATCAGCACACCGCGACCGATCTTCAAGCGTTGCGGCATCGAGTTTGTAGGTTGGGTTTGTAGTTTCACTTTAGGGTTGAGAAGCTTCATTGGGAACCGTCATGAGTGTTTCAAAACCAACCTTGTTTTGGTATGAATGGGGGTTGTGGAGCTTGTTCTGGTGAAGCAGTGGATGACCAGATGATGGCTCCTGCCTCGACACGACGGACGTTAGTCACGAGAGCGGAGCCATGTGGTGCTCGATTTGACGACGAGAGAAGAAAGAAAACATCCAGAACAGACACGACGCACGTGCTCCGCCGTGTGGAACGGATCCGCGATCCGCTGGAAGCAAGCGGAGGACTCTTCCGATCCAGAGACCACCCACCACCTCCTCCTCCGAGTTCTGGAAGGAATCCACTGGAATGGAGTGTGAGGCTCCGCTGGAGGTCCTCCATTTCGATGAAACTTTCTTCGGTCATGATTCGCTAGTGGAAACGGTAGCTGACATGGCGCTGACGTCAGTGAGCCAAATCAATCTCAGATGGCTTCGTCACCTCAGCAGCACTGTGGTCACCTTAGTGAGACCCTCACTCGCACTGCTGGGTCAGTGACTGACTGGTGGGAGTGCACGCGGTAGAAGGAGCGGAGCACCCATGCCGCGTGGGTGGGTGGGCCGTGCGCCATCTCTTCGGGACAAGAAATGTCACGGGAGCCGTAATCCGAATCCGCACTGCGAATGCTGGATTGCGGATATCGCAGACTGCACCCATCGCGCAATGCTCGGACGAACTTTTCTCCAAGCTAGAGTCCCAGATCGGTGAACTTATCGTGGCGTGGTGGCAGCTCTGGTCGGAGCCAGGGCATCATTCCCAACGCACACTGTACCGCACCGTACAGTACCGTACTCGTGTCGCTGTCATCACACACTAGCGAAGGAGGATCAGCATCGTGCCGTCGTCGAATTCGTCTGGACTCCAACGCCACAGTACTCAGTGCTGTGCTGGAGACAAAGTGTGAGAGAAGCTCTCTCTTCTCCTTGAAGAAGCCACCAAGCGACTTATCGTCCCAGCACGAGGCTCCTCTCCCCTCGCCTCCGCTGTCGTCCTCTCTCTGTCGTTTTGTGGAGGAGGAAGTGGAGAAGAAGCCGGGAACGAAAAGAACTCATTTCTCAAAGTGCACTCTATCCGCCGCGCTGTTTGGGTTCCCGCCCCAAATACAAGACCCCCATCCCTCCAGTGCTGTCATCGACAGCTTCAAGCACCCCCTCATCGATCAATCACCCACGCGCAATCTGCATCAATCCCAAGCAGCGCTCCATCCATCCATCCATCAATCACTCGACCATGCCCTACGAGAGCTTCCCGACCCACCACCACGTCACGATACGCGGGCTCGTGCAGGACACGACCACGGGCGCGTGGCGCTTCCTGCTGCACGTGAAGCGCACGATGCAGGGCCGCAGCCACGCGTACGCGATCCGCCGCTCGTACGCCGAGTTCAAGCGGCTCCACGCTGCCGTCAGCCCCGCCGTGGCCGTGCTGCCCAAGCTGCCCATGGACTCGCTCTTCTCGTTCTTCGTGGGCGAGACGCAGACCGTGCTGCAGAAGAAGCGCATCGTGCTGGAGGCGATCCTCAAGGCCATCGAGAGCCACCCACGCGCCAGCGAATCGTCGGCGTTTCTGGAGTTTCTGGCGAATACAGAGACCTACGAACAGTTCAGCGAAGCGCCGCCGTCGCCCGTGGGCAGTTTCAAGGACTTCAATGCGAGCTACGAGGTCCACAAGACCAGCCACAACCAGCAAGTGCTGGCGTCGGCGTCCGTCCACCACCACCCGCACCAGCTCCACGGCGCGACCACGAACAACCCGGAGCTGCTGCGCCGTCGCAACTCGACGCTGGTGGCGGTGCGGCCATCAGGCGATGCCCATGTCGGCAAAGACGGCGTTCTCCAGGGCGACTCGCAACGGCAACGTCGCCACTCGGTCGAAGCGAGCATGGAGACGTGCGTCGAGTTCACGCGCTACAGCCAAGTGTAGCGCTGCGTGAAGGAAGCTGCAAGGTTTGGTGTAGGAAATTGTAGATGTAGGTTTGTAAAGTTTAGGAATCGTAGCCCCATAGAGAAGTCGAATGAACTAGTAGAAAGTACAGCCAGGTAGAAAGTGAAGACAAAATCGCCAATTGACTGACTGCGAACTGACTGCATGCGCATGCGCAACACAGCACGGTGCGCTCGCACGACTGGCTGCAGTGCGCTCTTCAGCACGCTTCCTGCTCCTGTGCAACGGTCTTCAGGCCGTCGTGGAGCTTGCGGATGATGCGCACGACGTGGGGCATGGAGCGGTAGCCGAGACCCCAGTTCGTGTACGACGCCACTTCGTCCAAGGATGCAGGCGTCATCTCGCTCCAGAAGTTGGCGATCAGCACGCGCGAATACTCGATGGTAGCGAGCTGGAAGTGGCGTTCGAACGCCGCGAACGGGTAGCTGTCGTCGAGGGAGAAGCCTTCGCCGAGCTCCTGCTTGAACCGCTGGTAGTAGTGTTGCAGAAGACTTCTCTCGTCATTGTTGGTCTCCAATAACTCGATGGCGACGGACGTGTTGAGCAGGTTGGCGACGTCGAGGACGCCCAGGCCGATGCCTGCCCACTGCCAGTCAAAGGCAGTGACTTCACGCGAGTCGCGGTCGAAAAACATGTTGGCTGTCTTGAAATCACCGTGAATGAGACCCTTGAACAGTGCGTACTTTTCGCTCGGCTCTCCAAAGAGCTGCGAGCTCACGTACGCGGCGTGCTTGACCATACGTTCTCCAAGTTGCTCGAGTTCATCGTCGATCACGACGCCACGCTGACGCAACTCGCATTCAAAGGCTGGGAACACACCACTCCAGACAGCAGGGGCGTGCTTGAGCTCGTCAAATCCTCGCTTCTCATACGACCACCACGCCCCCGAAGGCCACAAATACGTACGCACTTCGTGCATGAGTTCAGGTGACTTGATCGCTGACGCATGCAGAACGGCAAGGTAGTTGAGAGCTTGTTCCGTGTCCTGACGTCCGAGGCAGTCGGCTTCGACGAGCGTGGAGCCTGTCTCCGAGCAAGGCGACGCGAGAACGTTTTCCAGCATCACGATAAAACCATCGCCAGTCTCGTTGCCAGTAGCATCCTTCCGGAACTGCACGTTCAGTGGCTTGATCAGGCGGATGTCGTGGTCTCTCAAGTGCGGGTACACGCTCGCATAGAATCGCGCCTCCGAGCGGTAGGAGGTCATGTCACGCTTCCAGTGGTGCTCCGTACGCGGCGGTAATTCTTCCTTGACGTATCGCTTCAGAAAGAAATGCTTTTCCTTCGTTTCCGAACCATCAACACTGTTGGAGACATCGACCACGAACCGTGCAACGACAGATTGCTTGCCCTTCATGATGGAGCCGCGTTCCACTCGACTGGCTCGCACGTGCTGACCTGGAAACACGTTCTCTTGGAGCCACGCAGTGGACATGACGCCGGTTCCATCTAGGGTCCTGCAGAGCACAGCACCAGCACGCCAGTGAACACATAAGCCTGGCTGCTCTATTTCTCAATTAGAAGCAGGCGTCGTGGCTGACCTCATCACTTGGACTTCCTCCATCGCGTGCAGCATCAATTCGTGGGTCGCCGCGGTCATCGTCACCACCAATCCGTGGGCGTTGTCGAAGTCTGAGCCCGCGTCTTCATGCGGATCGTACTGGTACACACGCCCATGCTTGTCCACGAGACGACCTCCCAGCGCCTCCAGCAATGGTTCAACAGCACAGATATCCCAGCGCTTGGTAGCATTCCGGAAGCGGAAGAACGCGTCACACTCACCCGTCAGCACTGCCATCGCCATGGTCCCCGTGGCACCACCGTAACGCACTTGCTCTGGCTTGAGCGTCTCTAGAGCTTCGTTGACCAGCGCACATGGCGTGCCCGAGGTCATGATACGCAGCGGACGCGCAGGGTACAGAGGCGACGGACGCTGTTGGCGCGTGTGGATGCCGCGGAGCTCTCCTGGACGGTGGACGGTTCGAAAAACACCAATGCTCAGACCACCTACACGTTTCAGACAGCAAACCAGTTCCCATTAAACAGGGCAATGCACAAACGCAGCATGGCCGGTGTGGCACTCACCCCAGAGCGTCTCGCCGTTGCTGCCTCCATGGAAGGGCAGGTGCATGACCCCGGCGACCGGACGCTTCTTGTACGCGATCCCCAGCAACACCGATACTTCGTCAAACTTCTTCTCCGCAAACTTTTTGGTGCCGTCGAGTGGATCCATCCACAGCACGAGCTCCTGCGGGTCCAGCTCGCCCGCGAGCTCGGCATTGTCGATCTCGAACGGCACGTCGGCCAGCAGGCTCTGGACGTCAGCGCGCACGGCGTCACGTGGCTCTGGCTGCTCCAGCTCTCCTTCTTCGCCCACGATCTGCAGCTGCGGCCACAGCGCACGGAGCGCGAAGACCATGCGCTGCTGCGAGCGGCGGTCCGCGATGGTCTGCGGGTCGTACTTATCGGCGGCCTTGTTGACCATGCCCAGGTCCACATTGTCCGCGACGACCTCGCGGATCACCTCGCCGGCCAGCCAGCCCACCGACATGCAGGCCGCGAGCAGCTCCTTGAGCCGGAGCGGCGGCAGCGTGGCGTCCGTCGTCGTCATGCTTCTCCAGTAGTCAGCAATGGGGACTTGATGTCCTCCCTCACTCTTCGTCGACGGTCGAAAGGCGGTCACGGTCTCCGCTGTTGCGTTGCGTAGCTCCTGGCCGTTGACAGCGTGGCGGCGTCATCGCCCTCAGACGGGATGTGATTGGTTGAAATAGCAAGAGAATAAGCATGTTTGATTGGTTAAAAATGTGATAATGGATGCCTAAGGGGCGGGTTGAGGGTGCAGCAGTGGTGTCGTTACGTCGCGGAGAACTGTTCTGGACTGCAACTGGTTCCAACCGAGAGGGCGGAGTCGAGTGATCGCATGGAATGAATTGGGTTGGAAGCGGACGCGGGGTGGTGTTGGAACACAAATGCTGTGTGCGAATCATGGAGTTTACGACGATGAGAGCTAGATGTCTGGATACAGAATGTCTTGGTGATGAGCTCGGATGGAATCTTTGACGGGAACTCACTAGTATGTTCCCGCTGATGTTGAAGATGCATCGGCCACTGATGTTGCCTTTTCGAAAATGATCCCCATCCTCGTTTCCATCCAATGTTCTCCACATCCCATACTGTACCTACGGTCTCTCGTGTGGAACGAGTGGTGATTGATTCCCTTGGTGGTCGCCATCAGTTGCTACTGTATGGCGATGGTCCACGGAACAATCTTGGTCATGATGCGCCTCCGCTGCAGAACATTCCACGAAGCAAAGGGATCCGTGTGAAGCCATAAAGCACACACAGTGGCTGATGATGCGTGGATGCTTTGGTGTGAACCAGGGGATGCTTTATTGGTACAGCGTCTATAGTGGCTAGTGTTGCATCGCTTCCTAGTGTGGTGCTAGCAGATCTTTCTGTCTGCTTTGGGCAAGTTCTTGGTACAGTGGGGTCGTTCGATTCCCCGTGGGGCTCGCTCTTGATGCGGAGGCTTCTGTGTTCTATGGTTTCTTGCTGGTAGTTCGCCGTGGTGGCGCGTGATTGCATCGTTGGCTCAAGCCAACGCGAGTTTGCCGATCGTTGCGCTTCGTGGCTTACGAGGAGACAAGCGTAGACGAACGCGAGCGGCTCAGGGTTGTCCAGCACGGACTGGTGGTGTTACGGATCGAACCGACGCATTTGCCGCTGTTGAAAAACGGCGGCAGCACCTTGGCGCTCAGCGACTCGTGGCCCATAAACTGGAGGACTTCAGGCATCTCGCTGGCGGTTGGGTGGTGAAGGATGTCGAGCAGAATACGCTCCAGAACTTCCTTGCGGGTCTTGAGCAACTCCTGGTTGTCGGCCATGATCACGGTCATGATACCATCAGCGGGGAGTGCCGTGAGCTTCTCCCCCATGATCGGCGCGAGTACGCTGTGGAGCTGCTTGAACTCGCTGAAGCGGCGGCTGATGGTGTACTCGTGGCTGAAGCCTTCTTCATCATCCGATGACTCGTTGCTCAGGCGTGTGTTGCCACGGTGCACGCGGATGAGGTACATCCACACCTGCGTGGCTTCGTCCTGGACCACGTCGGTGATCTCAATGAGCTGCTCAGTCGTGAAGCTTTCGTACGGCATGGTGATCGATGGAGTTGGCGAGTGGACTGATTGATGCACGCGGAGGGCGAATGTGTTCCGACTTGGACGACGCAGATCAATTGTGGAAATGAGTGTGAGAGCGAACTCGGCAGTCGGGACAAACGGACGTGCACACGCTCATCTGCCAACAGATGAACCCATCCACATCGCTGTTCCAGACAGAGCACCACCCCAATGTCGCTCCTCGCACAGTGGCGTCAGGTCGTGCCTCTCGCTTTCTATCTCGCTCTCTTGCCGACCCCTACGGACTCTAGGGGTGGGTGTCACAATCCAGGGGGCGGTCGTGAAGCGATTAGGGTCCGCTAAATAAAGACACGGACCATCATCCCAGGCCTGGACGACACGAAAACCCAACCTAGATTTTCTATCCAACCTGGAATCATGTGGCTGCCAGCAACCTTCGGTCTCGCAAAAATTGTTGATGCAGTTTCGCATCCGCTGATTGGACACGACAGTGACGCCTGTGCTGGAGACTTCAAGCTGGAAATCTCTATGTTGTCGACCTTGAATTAGCACAATTGAACGATCACCTGTCAGGGTTGTGACCTGTCGTCTTGGTGTCGTGGTGCAAGAGAAGCCGTCACATTTCAGTTCGGAGACGGAGTGGCGCCAGCGAGTGTGTAGCGTTTGTGGTGAGCTGGCATGAGGCATCAATCTGGCAAAGCACAGTGGGCGCACTGTATTGCCAATGCCACACGCCACCACCTTACGGTGCGACCATGCTGAGTCCAATTTGGTCGCCTCTGTCCATTGTCAGCGCTGCATAATTGTTCAGGAATCCCACATTTTCAGATGCGATACGGTACAGGTGGACGATGCTTGGCAGATGCCCCAACAGGCAGTTGCCAGTTTGTGGGCACGCCATGGCCCTTGGCAACTGCAGGTCTTTTTAGAAGCTGTCTGCCACACGAAGCTTCGATTTTTCTACAGTACCGGGACTGATAGCCTTTAGCGTGTGACGTACGTGCCCCAAACTGCCCATTCCCAGGCTGGGACTCCTTGCATTACCATGGTATTACGGTATTTTGTTCAGAAGTTCTGTACAAACTACTTCTGTACAAACTACTTTTGTGGCTCTCGCTGCAGCAGGCTTCCCATACCAAGGATCGTGGCATGGGAGCACGCACAGCCCCTCGGTCTGTTGTCGGTCGCATCGCATCGCACACCACACCACACCTGATCGGAGCCTGCTGTGTGTTCAGCAGGCTGAACTTCAACCGAAATGGCACCAGCTCCATGGACATGGAAGTGCGTTTGTTGTGGTGTCGGAAGCCGCCACGGACAGTGACAGTAAACTGTCGACTGGGACATTTCCTAACTTTTGCGGCTATCGTCGCTTTTCAGCTAAAAGTGACTCACGCTGGACACTTGTGAGCATAGTGTAATCGCTCGTCGCAGACAGCAGCACAACCGTGCCTATCACTGCATACGACTGGCCCTGCCAGCTGATGTACGCTTGGTGAGAATAGTCCGGCGTAAATACTGGTACGGTATCACCAAACGCTTACGGTTGCCCTCGGAAAGGCTTCCCTGGCGTCATTCCGTCTGCGAAGCCAGCAGTGACGGAGGATGTCGGCGTTTGACAAACAGCGCGAACCCAGTGGCCACGGCGCCACGAAGCTTGGGACAATCTGTCGAGTGGCTACCTCCGGCTCGCCGATCTCGTTTTTCTTTTACAGTCACAACCCGCCACGCGCACTGATGGCCATTTTTTTCTGGCTCGCACCCACTGTATCCTGAAATTTGCGATAGAAAAACGCTCATCTAGTATTTTGGTTGCGGGGGAAAACAGAAGTCCAGTCGGCGATGCTTCAGTTTTTCAGCAACGATCGGCGGGAACTGGAAGAGAAAAGAAGCCCACGACCGTCAAGAAAGCAAATGCGCAGCACCGCAGGGCGGTTCCTCACGGTTCCTTCCATTTTCATCTCCAAGGCGTAGAATAGTAGGTAGGGAAGCTGCGATTGGGCAGAAAATAGAACAAACGATGGAGCGGTGGCTCCGTGGAGCTCATTGAAGTTGCAGTGCTGGTTTCATATTGGAGCCACTGGGTGCAGTTATTACTACGAGCGCTGCATCACCCCACTACAGTATCCTCCGCTTGGACGCGTGGAGACCAACATGTTCAACACTGCGTAGCTCGTTTTTCGTAGGAAAAAGCGTCCTGTCAGGCCCACGTAGCCAACGCAGCCATGCTGAGGAGCCCTGCTCCGAACAGCACGATCTTTTCTAGCGGCGCTGTGTCCTGCGCCCCGTGCTCGTCCGACATCTCGTGGAAGGCCAAGTATACGAAGCTGCCCGAGGCGAAGCTGAGCGCGAACGACTCGGCGATCAGCACAGAGGTGCCTTGCAATTCGCTGGAGAGCACCATGCCCATGACGATGCCCACGGGCGTCATGAAGCTGTACAGTGTCAGCACTGCGATGGAGCGCTCGGGGGCGATGCTATCCTTCGCTCGCGCGAAATTCGCACCCACGGATATGGCTTCGATGACCTGTCGCACCACTCGCATGAGAATTGACGCACGTAGTTTAGAAAGATACCTTCGTACCGTACCTTGTGGCTGAAGATCGCAACGGCGGTCGCGATAGCTGTCTTGTTGGATGTGCGATTCACACCCAGCGCGAAGCCTGCGATAAGGGAGTGGATCGAGAAGAGAGCTGCCAATAGATACGGGAGGAGCGGACTCTCTCCGGAGAACGTGACGTGCTCGCTAACTGTCGCCTCCGCTGGCACGTCCTCGGGCTCGTCAACAACCACGACATCCTTGTCGTAGTACGTAGCATCGTCTTCGCGGACTGGCGGAGGATGGACATGCCCATGCTGGATGCCCTGTAAGTGATGGCTATGATGGTGTTTGTCGCTAGGATCGTGGTGTGAGTCAGTGTAGAGCTTCACAGCGTTGTTGCTGAGCAAGAACTTAGTCTCCTCACTTGTGGTCGCGTGGTGGAAGGACACTTTCCGACGAGATGACTCATCGCATGCACAAGACGAGGTCATGCGCTGCTGGCATTGCTTGTAGTACGCGTCAGCTGACAAGGATCGACTCCGCAGGCCAAACGAAGCGATTCGAGGCACTTGCACTCGATAAATACTGGTCTCATCTACAGAGCAGACACGGATCCTTATCAGCGCACAGCCCACGAATTGGAGCATGAAGCAGCTATTCACCCACGCACAATTTGGCCGAGCAGCGCTCGCAACAGCCATCATCTTGGGCGAGTCGCCGAGGTTGACGAGATCCACCGCCCACACGAGCATACAGCCCAAGGCGCTCAGCAGATACATGAGCGGGAACTCTTGGATCCACTTGGCGCTGAACGCCTCTGATGGAGAATGCAGCACTTTCTCATACGTCTTGACCGCGTCGGGCAGCAAGTGCATGAGCCCAGAGCCTGAACAAGCATCGCAACACGCCACGTGAGTCAGTCATGGAGCCGATCGCCAATAAGAGAAGCACTTGATGTGATCGTACCGATAAACACGCCAGCCGTGAGGAACGGCAGCTTCTTCATGAGCACCTGACGCGCCTCTGAGGTGCCATTGCGCGATACCCACAGCGGTAGCAGCGCCGAAACGATTGTGATCAGCAGCACCACGACTGTGACGGCGTACTTGAAGCCCTCGAGACCCTCGACCGAGTCGAGTTCCAGGGGCGTTTCACTCGGAACCATCGGCTCCGACGGCGGCTGAGCAGCGCGCATCGACTGCATGATCGTTGCAATGGATACAGGCGCGACTGGAGACCGCGAGGGTGATTATGAACCGCAGCGACGCGGCGCGCGTACGTGTGTGGAGGCAGTTTATTCCCGGCTCCATCCTTCTCATCCAGCACCAACGCCCGCCGTCGGAGAAGCTCATGACCCAAAACAGGGTATGGTGAAAGACCAACGATACCAAAACAAGGTAGTTCTGGGAAGTCTGACTCGCTAACGGATTCATTGATCACACACTAGCGGATCAGATATCTGATACTCGCTCGAGCCAGAGTGTGTTCCACCTGGCTGTGTGAGCCCCTCACTGGCACATTTTGGGTGGCGGTATCATTTATCGAAGCGACTTGGTGGTGGCAGCCAAAATGGAGCGACGACTGCTGAGGGTCGCTTTGGTGTTGGCGCTTTTCTTCGCGTGCTGCGATGGTACGAGTGGGGGCGGTGGTGGTGATGGAGAGCAAATGTGTTCAGTGTGGCTGATGTGATTATGTGTGTGTGCTGCCAGCGCTAAGTTCGTGTACTCGCCATGGCCAAGCCGTGGTGCCGTGTGCGGATGAGCTGCTCCTAGATCAAAATGACCGCTTCCTCCTGACTTTCTCAGGCCGCTCATGCTATGAGATCCATATATCGTCTGCGAATCCACTGGACGTGTACTTCTACAACGCGGACGCGTGGAAGGAGCTGCGTGCCACGAAGAACCAGGGTGGCAATGCTCGGCACTTGGTGGAGGGCAATCCGAGTCCTCTCGTCGCCAAGGACGCGCTGAGCTGGCAGGAACAGATGAAGATTTGCAGCGACGCACTGGTATGCAGCGTGACACGTGCGAATGTGTCTGCGCTAGCATTGTTCGATCTCGTGGTCGCTCGTTCTGTCATCAAAGAACCAAGCAAGGCAAGTGAGGACAAGCAGGTGATGCTGGTCGTCGGGACGTGCACCACCGCATCCAAGTGGTTCTACGTCAGCCTGATGCTGACAGCATTCGGAGGCTTCTTCACAGTACTCTTTCTGCTTTGCATCATCAGCGAGTATGTGCTGGAATTGGGCGCGTTCTCTAGACTGCTGCGGAAGATCAGTGCGTGGCGTCGGCGTCGTCAGCAGTTCGTGGAGCTCGCGCAACTGGATCGTCAGCGATCTCCACAATCACACTCGAAGGAGTACTCGACGTCCTTCGCGCTCTCCGCAACGGGTGACGTGAACGACTTCAGCGACGACGAAGCGTACGAGAACCCTTTCGAGCAGGTGGACAAGGACACGTCCAAGGCAGCAGCAAGAGCTGTCCCCCATGCATTCTAAGCCCGTTAACACTAGTGATGCATCTCCTGTGGACATGGAGACAAGTGTACCCATCAACTGCCAGGGTGGATCAGCCGGGCGCGTGGAGGACGCGTGCCCTCGTCCTCCCCTCCCCTCCCCTCCTCTCCGCTGCGCTCCTCCCCTCTCCCTCTTCATCGTCATCCTCCTGCGGTTTTTGCCTCTGATTGCCTCAACATCCAATAACCCACTTCCGATCCTCCCGCAGTTGCTGCTCGCCTGGGTTTTGGCTTTTCGCGCGCTCTGCCGTCCTCAACAATCGGTTTCTACAGGGATACTATTTCGCGGTTGTCATGTTCACTATCCCCACGTCATCTACCATACTAAATCCAGTATCTGCGTGGTCTGACGTGCCGATAGCACCCATCTGCTTTTGGGTTTGCCGCCACTCGAATTCCGAGTTCCTCCTCCGTTCGCGCGCTTTCTCCCCCGGCTGACAACCAAAGGAAACGCGAACCACCGCGTCCCCTCCCCTCCCCTCCGCCGGCGCTTCTCGCTCTTGTTTCCCGCCACGCTCCGCCCTCCTCTCCTCCTCCTCTCTCACTCTGCGTTTTCCCTCGCCATCGCCAAGAAGGCCGAGCCCGCAGCCCCACCACATCCCTCC
>JAADVE010000351.1:0-21085 GCA_023334595.1 Pythium utonaiense
CGGTCGGCGTGTCGTCGAACTTGGCCGCGTCCACGTTGATAGCGACACCACCAGCCATGGTTCTGAAGTCCTTGGAGTTCTTGGAGGGAAGAGAAGCTGGGGAGGCGACTTGAGTCCAAGAGAGGAAATTGGCGAATGAACAAGGGCCTGAGAGATGTCGAAGATCAACCCAGCGCGGTGTGCTTGGGAGAGCGACTTACTGGTAAGTCGGAAGCAAAGGTCCAGAGGGAGCGACTTGTGAACAGCCCAAGAGAGCGTGGAGGCGGGATCTGATGGCCGTGGACACGGGTGTCAGTCATCTCTTTGTTCTGGCAGGTTGCAGTTGGGCACCAGGTCGCTTGCGTCGAGAGGAGATGTGCTGGGTTGTGAGCCAGGTCTACGTCCGCTTGGTAACAGACACACGGATGGGCAAACTTCAGACGATCTCCTACGACGGTGCATGGCGGAGTCAAGCGAGACGTGAAGCTTTGGGAAACTGGATGTTGGGCGTTGCCACACCCTTCAGCTAAACAGCGAGGACACAGGCAGCAGCTCCAGCTGGCAGATGCTTCAGCCGTGTCAGTTTTATGGAATTCGCTACTTGAACCCCGATTCTCGCTACACGTTTCATAAACATGATTACGAATGCGGAAATCTCACGGTCCAGGCACAATTTAGACGTGAAAATCATATTTTGACAACCGATTCCGGGAAAACTGTCTAGTTTACTGTAATAAAGCTGTTTTGGCACGTCTGGTAAAACTCAGTGCGGGAGGTTGAAGCAGCGAGATGCTCCTTCTCATAAACATCAGCTGACGCTGAAAATCGTGAGGAGGGCGCTGGCTTTTGCGGAGCTTCAACCTCCACCGCCACGGACGGTCCGTCAGCCGAGTCTGGCGTTGCCACCCACCGCAGATGAGGCCACAGAAGCCGCGAGAAAGGCGGGCGAGATCCCCACCTCCGACACCACCCCAACACGACGTGTGGCCGAATTCCAAAGCGAATAGGCGACCGTAGCTCAACGATTGGCTCGGGGTGATGCACCATAATGGCGTGTCCAAGCACCACTGGTGCCACGTGCTGTATTGGTGCCTAGATCCTGCCGTGTGCCACACGGGTCTGTGCTCTCGGTTGTTGGGAGGGTCCACACGACACGGGAACGAGTGGCTTCTCCACCGTCCACTCGCACGCCTGGAGATCCTCCAGATCTGTTGGCAGCCGCTGTGTCACTGACCGTTGAGGAATAAATCCACTAGCACACTTCGCGCGCTGCGTGTTTGATTCAGTTTATGTACCTGCCGATCGATTACACCACGAGGAGCGTTGGTTCGGACCGGACGTGATCACCCAGTATCAGCTACCGCGTCGATACTGTGCAGCACGATTGAAGGACTTCGAAGGACCGGTACGCCAGCAGACTCTACTGAGTAGAGGGATGACATGCAGGTGAGAAAGGATGAAGAGTTTCACTAAGCAGGCTGCGATCATCTGCTGGTTGCTAGTTGCTAGACGCTATGTCCCTCTCAGGGTGAGGTCGTTGCTGGGTTGGTTGGGCTTGGCTGCCTCACCTCCTCTTGCTCCTTGGACTCGCCGGTGGGGATCGGATCGCCGCTCTTGTCCGACACCGGTAGCTCGGCAACCAAGTAGCTTGTACCTGTCGCTGTGGTCGGCTGATCTAGCGCTCTCTGGCGCCACTCAGGTAGCACCCACGTCGCGAGGAGCTCCCAGATTTGCGAGGCCATGAAGTGGCCGATCCACATAGCGAACATCTTGAGGCGGAAGTTTAGAGGCAGCGGCAGCGTCTGGAAGGCATCCGCGATCGTCCCGTGTGTGTCGAAGAGGAACCATAGACTAACGCCCAACGACGCTAGGAACAGCACCGTGAAGGTGTAGTTGGTGTAGAAGGGCTGGCGGAAGCGGTCCTTCAGGTTGAAGGCCAATGCCACACTGTAGTACTGCATGTGGCCAAAGAGCCAAATTTGTGTGCCTTCGTGGGAGACGTCAATGTCGTCCACCTCACTGTCGATGCGGTCGATGTAGTCCACGTAGAAGCCGCATTGGTCTAGCGTGTCGGTCGGTACGGACGTGCCGTTCGACGCCACGTATTCGCTCACGAGGTCCATGCCGTCCTGGCGGTGGCAGAACCACGACTGGCTACTCAGCAAGGCAAACGTGCCTGCGAAGAATGCGATGAACAGTGCCACTTGGCCCACGATCGACGCCACGATCGTAAACGAGAACAGCGAGTGCGGTGGTCGCTCCTTCGTCAGCTTAGTTGACGACGCCGTGTGCAGCATCGTGATGGCCAGCACCAGCACAATACCCAGATCATCCCACAGGTATTGGTTGTTGCTGAGCATGGTGCCGACGTGGCCCAGCGTCGCGGCCATGCCTAGCTGAATCACTGGGTATAGAACCATGAACTTGAAGCCCAAGAACGACGTCGTGAGCGCACAGCGACCTTCGCGGATCAGCTTTGGAACATCCGTCACGTCCTTCGCCTTGCTCGTGAACGGCGCGACGATCGACGCCTCGGCGCTCGAGAGAGCGAGACCCACGTGAGCCGCCTTGAGAGCACCACAGTCATTCGTGCCGTCGCCGCACATACCCACGACCTTGCCGTAGTCCATGAGACGCTCGACGATCCACGCCTTCTGCGTTGGTCGGATGCGAGCGAACACTGTCGTCTGGCTCACTAGTAGCTTGATGGAATCGTCACTGAGCTCGGTCTTGAGGGTCTCCAGGGCCGCACCAGTGAGAGCCAAGTCGTACTCAGCCAGCACGCGGCTGACGTTACCGTTCGTTAGCATATCCCACTGCTCCGGGTCGGTGGACGTGATGTCTTCGACGCAGTGATACACCACCTCGCTGGATTCGTTCACATCCACGATCGCCACTTTGCTCTTCAGCTTCATGTCCAGCAGACGCGCGACGTGCACCGCCGTCAGTGCGTTGTCGCCCGTGATCATACGCACGTCAATATCGGCATCGTACAGCTCGTGGATCATCGCACGCGATTCCGGCTTGAGCTCATTGTGGAACAATGCCATGCCCATGAAATCAATCTTGTCCTCAACGGACGCACGCAAGTCGCTGTCGATCTGCTCATCCGTTTCAAGTGTTCGGACTCCAAAGCCAATGCAGTAGTTGCCCTCCGCTGAATACTGTAGTGCCTTTTGCTTGAAGTCTGCTGGGGTACGGACAGCGATCTGGCTGATGGCCTCGGACGATCCCTTCACGAAGATAAAACGCTGCTTGGTCTCTAGGTTCTCAACGATCACACTGGAGCGCTGGCACACAGGGTCGAAAGGGAAGCGCTTGACGATGCCGAAGCGTGGACCAACACCATTAGCAGGGCTCAAAACGGCGAGGTAGTCCTGGGCACCGTCGCTGCCGAACTTGATCTGGAAGCCTGACGGTTCGAACATGGCGAGCTCGAGTGGGTACCCCTGAAGCTTGCCCTCGGTCTCCGTGAGGCCGTGGCACGAGGCCATTGCTAGTCGGAGCACAGCTGACGCACCGTCAAAGCTCACACGCTCCAAGTTATTGGTCTCTGCGTTGAGCTCATCCACGCCCACAAGCTTCAGGCTCTCTTCAGTAAGCGTGCCGGTCTTGTCGAAGCAGAAAGTGTCAAGCTGGCCGCATGAGTTGATGCGCTGCGAGTCAATGCAGTAGATGCCCGCTTGCTTCAGTCGTGTGAGTGCGAAGCCAATGCCTGAGGATAACACGAGAGGCAGCGCTGGTGGCACGGCGATAGTCACGAGATCCAGCGAGTAGACAATCATGTAGCCGAACCCGTAGCCATCATGGCTGAAGTCTACGATCCGCTTGATGAACGCGACGATCGCAATCGTAGCGAGCACTGCCAGGTATCGGTACGAGTCCCGCTCGAACTCGAACGTAATCGTGCGAGGGAAGAGAATGGAGCGGAAGAGCTCACCCTTGCCCGTGGAGAAACCAGTGCTGAGGACGACGGCCTTGCACGACTCCTTGCTGTTGCGCAGACGGGTGACGTGTGAGCCGGCGTGTAGGAACGAAGACTTGTACTGGATGCGTGCGTCCGCCTCTGTGATCATGACCTTGTCTCCCTGGGCTGGCTCCTTGTTGATAGGGATAGCTTCGCCTGTGAGCGAGGCCTCATCCACCACACAGCCGCCACTAAGCAGCAGCATGTCTGCTACCACCGGACCCACAGCCAGTTCTACCACGTCTCCAGGCACGAGGTCTGCCTCTTGGAGATCGATCATTGGCTTGTCGGGCGAGTCGCCTGCACGCAGCACCTGCACTCTGTGATTCGACCTCACAAGCTTTCGTAGACGCTTGTTGTTCGAAACTTCGGTATAGATCTCCCACGAGAGAGAGATGGCCGAGAGCACGAGGATGATGATCGCGTACGCTGTGTACTTCTGGAAGAACCACACGATCGCGCTGAAGATCTGGAAGAGATAGTACGGGTGCACGACCTTGGTGAAGAGCATCATGGGGATGAACGGTGCGTCGATGTCCACGCGGTTCTCGCCAAACAATTCTTTACCCGTCGCCACCTGCGGTTTGTCTAGCCCACCGTTGACTCTCATTTTGATGCGACCCAGCTCTTCGTTGACCGTCGACAGATAGCGTTCGAACTCGCCCTTCTCGTGGTTGAACACGTAGCGGTGCTTCTTGAACTCGAACCACACCCACGGCAGCTTGCTGCGTTCGTCACTTGGCGTCGAGATCTCCATCACTCCCGACTTTTCCGAGCCAGCCTTGCGTTTGATCGGGCGGTGGACCTTGACCTCCACCCAGACGGACCGCAAGCCATCCTCGTGCACCAGTACGAGCATGTACTGCGCGTCGCCGATGCACGAGTACGGTAGGCGAATGCGAGCGATTTGCGTGAAGAGCTGGGGGAACCAAACGGAGACGATGCCCAGCGTGCCACCCGACGCGATCAACAGGACGATGTAGAGAAGCATCCGCACGTACGAGTGTGCGTAGGGCACGACACGAACGTACTCATTTGGGGCGTAGACGAGCTTGGCGCGGCGGCCAGCCGTGTCGTCCACTGGCACCACGAGCTGCTCGTGTAGACTGCGCATGGTGAGACCGACGTGAAGTTCAGAGACCGTCAGAGAGTTTGGGAGATCGTGGCGATGGAGAAGCAATTTGCAGACTGAAGAGGGCAGCAGAGACACCGGGGCGGAAGGAGATTGGGACGGAGACTGCGAGTGTGATGGTATCCGCAGGCGAACATGGTTGTCCGAGCAGGGGTTTCCGTGTCAAAAATATCATCCCTCCCTATGTCACTCGCTCTCTTTGCCGTCCGGCTATCTGCCACTTTCTATGAATAGCAGAAACGCCCCCATGATGTTCACGAACTGAGCAATACAAAGAGTGAGAGAAGCACTGGGAGGAGGGGAGGAAGCACGGAAAGAGGGATACGTAGGGAGATGAGACGGAAGAGAGGAGCCGCGAAGCCCATGGTCAAGACTGACGCGGAGCGATGAAGGGATTTCTGTGGATGTCGAGGCAGGTTGAAGGGGATGCGCGATGGTGTCCCAACGGCTCGTCTATCTTCCGTGGGACTGCGTCCGGATGGCTCGCCACGTCCGCAGCCTAATCAATCACTCGGCGGTTTTGCCACTCAAGCCGGAAGCAGTCGAGCATCGGGACTTTCCTCCGACTCGTCTCTCATCTCTCTTGTCAAAGAGTTTCCGCTGCATCCTTGTGGTGAGTGTGTCTGTCTTCCTCGGTGGAAAGAAGCCACTTCACTGTAGAGAAGCATTACTTCGGTCTATGGAAGTGGCGTGCCGCAAGGGAAGATACACTTGTCAGGCTGGCCACGAGAAGAATCGCCACCCCTGAGGTCTGCGAACATGGCAGGCCTAGACACAACGGTCCTCTTCTTTGAAAAGTCTACAGAATCCATCATTGGAATGGGACAGCGCACGCACAGAGTGTATTGTGCTCGTGGTTTATCACCACAGATCGTCCTGTGATTTGACGGTGGCTGGTCTGACGACTTGGTGGAACGCGTCCTTCCTCTCGCTGCACCCGGACGCTGCGTAGATCTCCATTGCGTCGCGCAGCTGGTGCCGCAGTGCCTGGATGCGCTCTTGGCTGGGCGGATGCGTCGAAAAGTACTTGAAATTGGTCCCTTTGTCGAGTTTTCCCAGCGCTGCGTTCATGTGAAGGCTAGCGCGAGGGTCGTAGCACGCCTTGGCCATAAGCCGCAGGCCGATGGAGTCCGCCTCCAGCTCCAGCTTGCGCGAGAAAGGCAGATCAACGGCCAGCTTCACGAGCTGCACATACAAACCAACGGTCAGTCGGGTCATAGTAGACGGCTACGTGCTCCTACGTACGATGTCACTCAGCTGGCCGTAGTCTGGTAGGAAGAACGCCAACAGTCCGTAGACCAATAGACTGAACGAGACCTTCTCGGCGCCGTGGCCTGTCCACAACGATAGAAACAGTGAGCATCGAACAGATTGTCACCTACAGACTAGAGGCTACAGCTGAGCGTGACGTTACGTGCGATTCCATGCGCGGCCTCGTGGAAGAGCACGGCCGCCAGCGTGTCCTCGTTCGCTAGGACCTTGAAAAGTCCGGAATTCACGAACACTTTGCCGCCAGGCAGACAGAACGCGTTCGGCTCGGGCGACTCGAGCACGTGGAAGCTCCACTTCATGTTGGGATTCTCCGACTGCTCAACGATCTTTCGGCCCACACGGAGCACGGCGCGGGCCATGGGATGCGATTGCGGCAGCACGCGCTCGCTCTGCATGATCTCTTGATAGGCTCGCTCGCCCAGACGCTCTTCGCTGACTGGGACAGCATCCATCGTCAGTGCGACAGCCATAGCGATGCAAGCGACGGGAGCTACTCACGCGCAGATAAAAACATGACACGTCGACGGCCTGTGAGCGGCATGGTCTCGACGTGGCTCGCCACGTACACTGCGCAACCAGAGGAACACGCAATCGTGAGCTGATGAGGGTGGGGATCCGCTCCACACTACTCAGTGTCGTCGAGGCTACGCACCTCCCCCGACAGCCGCAGTGCCCAGCACCACAAGCTTCAGATACGCGGGTGTGCGCTGCCACTCGGCACGCCATCCCCCGTCGCCGCTGCGGCGGAATCCACGCATCGGCACGCGCGACATGGTGACGACACTGGGCGAATATGTGAGACCGTCTGAAGGTGTCATCTATTACAGCCCCCTGAGGTAGTATTGTAGCATGTCGCAGAATCCCAGCAGATCCGCTTCATGAATGAGCGATTCTCACACGTCGCATAATCTAACAAGGCACTCACTATTATGATACGAAGGTATGAATAAATGCAGCGTCCCCCATGGCTCGGGGAGCGTCGTGTCTACTTGGCGCCGAGCCCACGCGCGACGCCCTTCTCCTCGCTCTGCTGCGAGGCAAAGTAGTTGAAGATCTGCTCGAGCGTGGTCTGCGAGACCGAGTACTCGCGGATGTGATGCTCACGCTTGCCACCCTCCACGAGGCGGAACACGTTGGCGAGCTTGAGCGTCTTGGCGTCGCCCACCAGCTTGTAGCGACACAGATCGTTCTGGCGCTCCAGCAACTGGGCCTTGCCTTGACCAAAGCACTGCTGCAGGAAGCCGTCGAGGTCTTGGAAACGTTCCTCGGCTAGCCACCACGCTCCGAAAAGCTGCTTGCGAATGGAGCCATCGCGCGTGAGAACCGCGGCGAGTGCGTATCCCGTCGTGTGACGCACGTCAATCTTCTCTGCCCATGCCGCATTGCCCATCTTCTCGCACGCTGAACGCAGTGAATCTTGCGAGATCGGCGCCAGGTCACCTCCAAAGACCTGAGCGAGTCGTGTGTCCACGTCGTGGGTCGTGGCCTGTTCCAGCTTGAGCTCGACCATGAGTCCGTCTCCGTGGCGGTTCTTGAGGTGCTGCACGCTGCCCAGACAGCGAAGGCGGCCGCCAACCATGATACCGACGCGCGTGCACAGTGCCTCGCACTCTTCCATCGAGTGAGTCGTGAGGATGATCGTCGATTCCTTCTTGTGGGTCGAGATGTTTGCGATGACGTTCCACATGAAGCGTCGAGAGACGGGGTCCATGCCCGTGGACGGTTCGTCCAAGAAGATAATGGGTGGTGAACCGATCATCGCAATGGCCACGGACAGCTTACGCTTGTTGCCGCCGCTCAACGTGCCCGCGAGTTTGTTCTCGAAGTCGTCTAGGTTCATCTGGTGCATGAGCTCCTTCACGACAGTGTCCAGCTCGGCATTCGCAACGCCCTTGATCTGGGCGAAGAGTTCGAGGTGTTCGCGCACCGACAGCAACTCAAAGAGCGCGTCAAACTGCGGGCAGTAGCCGATCTGACGACGCACTTCGAGCTGCTGCGACAGAATGTCGAAGCCTCCGAGTTTACCGATGCCTGAGGTCGGCAAGAAGTCGCCCGTGAGCATTTTCATGGTCGTTGTCTTGCCGGCTCCGTTAATACCCAAGTAGCCAAAGCACTCGCCCTTGGGGAGACCGAAGGACAGGTCGCGCACGGCGATCTTGTTCCCCTTGTACACCTTTCGCAGATTCTTGACCAGTACGGCGTCACCGTCCGCCATGCCGCTGCGCACTCGCTCGGCCTCCTTCTTCACGTCTTCGTCCTCTTCGAAAGGAGGGTCTTTGATGACGGGGTCCTTGAAAACCATGGCCTTGATCTTGGGGAAGCTCAGCAAGAAGTCGATGCCCACCGCAACGGCGAAAAACAGGACAGCGTCGAACGCCAGGTAGAGCATCTCCCAGCCCATAATGTCCATGTCGAACGGACTGGGCTTGGTCTTGTTCAAGCCAAAGTTGGCCACGATCTCAGCTAGCGACTGGTTGAGCAGCCCAGAGCCCAGGCAGTAGAGAGGCGAGAGCCTCCAGAAGTACTTGAGCACCTTGTTGGCTGGCTTGCTGCTCTCGATGACGTCGAGGATGAACGACACGACCATGAGCACGACCCCGAGGATGAAGTTGGCCATGATCGTGTAAGTCTGCGAGTTGGCGTGGTCCTTGAAGAAGTAGGACATGACGTAAGTGAACGGACAGATCGCGAAGCCGAAGAGCGCGAAGAGGAGGATCACGGCCGGGAACGTGGAAGACGTGCACACAGCGCAGCCGTTGCCCGTGAGAGCCGAGATATCGAAGATCTTGATGAGCACGACGGCGGCCACGAAGAGGAAGCTGTAGGTAACCAGATCCCAGATGTAGTTGCTGAGCCAGAACGCTGGCAGACTCACGCCCGACACAAGCTGCTGGTGCTTGGAGTTGTGCTCGGGTTGCTTCTCCTTGACCAAGAACACCACGATGGACGCTGGGAAGAACGCGAACGCGATCACGACGAAGATGCACGCCGTGAAGGAGAGAAACGAGCTGAACAGTGCCTTGGTCGTGGCCGTGTAGGGCAGCGGGAAGGCATTCACCGTGAGGTTGAACTGCGGCTTGGCGGCTGCTGGGTCTGTGTCCGCGGCAAACCACCGGTACAAAGCCTCGTCCAGCAACGCCTTGAAGATCACGGCGCCGTGGAGAGTCGTAGTGTTGACCATGGACGAGTACGCGAAGACCTGCTCCGTACCTGAGCCGTGGATGACGTACGCGCCGTACTGGTTCGTCACTGGCGTCTGCGAGACTTTGTTTGGGCTTGCGTCGCTGTATCCAAATGCGCGCTGGTACGCCTTCTCGCCCAGTCGCAGACAGTAGCCACTTGCGCCGTTGACGTCGATGTCAAGCGGCTGGGTGTACGTCGTGTTAAAGACGGTGGGTGACGCTGACGAATACGGTGGCGAGCCGAACTCGCTGGTCGTAAACGCCGAAGTCTTGCCGCCGTCGTACATCTTGCTCATGGCACTCGAGCACCACTGGCTGTCGTCCTTCTCGCAGAAGAATGGCACTTCCATGGCTCTGCCGGCGATGAATTTGTCCGAGTTCATCGCGAGTTTGATGTCTGACTTGGTGAGTGAGCTGGACTTGAGCAGACCCAAGCCAGCCAGCAGCAGTAGCACGGGCAGAAACGCGCTGAAGATCAGCACGCGGCGGTCACGCTTGGCCACGCGGAAGCGCTTCTTCAGAAGCGCTGACAGGTGCACGAGGAACATGACGAAGCCCGTGAGGTGGGCGATCGCAGGGCCGCTGGGCAGTGCTGCCACAGCAGCTGCCACTCCGTCCTTCTTGAGTGTGTGCTGATGGTCTTCATCACCGGCCTCTGCCACTTTAATGAACACTTCCTCCATGGTTGTGACCGAGATACCGTACGATTGGACGCCCAGGATATCCATGCCCGCGTCCAGCGTCTCGAACAGCGTCGGGAACTCGGTGGAGCTGTCCAGCGGCAGCTGGAACGAGATCTCTGCGCCTACGTTGCTCAGCACCGTTGCACGCGGCACCTGCTTGGTGATGAGCGCGATGAGTTCTTGCTCCGGACACTTTTCCTTCTTCACGAGCGTGAAGTTGTAGCCCGCGCCGTACTTGTTCTTGAGGAACAGCGACGACCCGCAGCAGCGCAGTTGGCCTTCCGCCATAATAGCAATACGATCACCGAGGATGTCGGCCTCGTCCATGAAGTGCGTCGTGAGCACCATGACGCGGCCCTGGCGGTTGTTAAGCAGGATCTCCCACGTGCTGCGGCGACTGTACGGGTCCATGCCCGACGTCGGCTCATCCAGAAACACCAGCGCGCTATCGCCGAGCAGGCAGATCGCCACCGACAGCTTTCTCTTCATGCCACCAGACAGTGACGCTGAATTCACGTACCGCTTCTCCGTGAGTCCAACTTCTTGGATCTTGGTGGTCACCACGTTCTCCAACTCTTTGCCCTTGTAGCCCTTGACACGGGCGAAAAACTTCAAGTGCTCTTCGACGGAGAGCTCGCCGTACAACACGTCGTACTGGAAGCACAGCCCAAGCGACTGGCGGATCTCGTGCATGTTTCGGCGCAGCGAGAGTCCTTGGAAGAACGCATCACCGTCCGTAGGTGCGATCACGCCTGTGAGCATGGAGATGAGAGTCGTCTTTCCTGCGCCGTTGTGTCCAAGCAGACACGTGATCTGGTCCTTATACATGGCCATGCTCACGCCGCGAACGGCCTTCTTCACGCCTCCAGGCACAGCAAACTCCTTCTTAATGTTCTTGATCACGAGTGCTTCTCCACTACGCTCCTGGGCCTGCAGATCTGGCCCCACGGTCTCAACGTTGTCTGAGATTTCGATAGCGACCTCTTGGCCGCTGGCCACATCGACTACCTTCCGCGAGATGGTACGGCGCCAGTAGCTGGGCGAGACTGGGAAGTACCAGACCTCGGTCGTGCCCCATTCCTTGGGAACCACACGCTCGAAGTACATGCCAAGGAGCGTGTAGAGGATGGTGTCGAAGAACATCATACCGAGCGACATGTCGAAGCTGAAGTTATCCGAGACCGTGCGGATGTTGCCGTTGTTGATGCCCTCGCCCGTGGACTCGACGGTCGCGAGCGTCTGCACGCCAAACGCCAAAGCTACAGGCGACAGCAGGCATGCGACGCCCTTGGAGCCTTTGCTGGATGACGCGCTGAACGCCGCGGAGACGAAGTACATGAAGAAGAATAGCACCATGCCCGCAAACGCGCCGGTGCGTGCTCGGGAGAAGAGCGTGCTGATGAAAAAGCCGAACGCCAGGACGCTCAAGCTGAAGAGGAAGAAAAAGAGGAAGATGATGCCCGGGTCGCTTGCGGCAAAGAGCCCGGCCTTACTGGCCAGCGCCTGAAGAATCGAACCGATCACGAAGATGACAAAGTACGTGATGTACCAGGCCATGATGATGGAGTTCTCGCTCACACCAAGGATCTTCATATACTCTCGTGCACGCGTCTCCTTCTCTTGGATGAACACGACGAGGATGCGTGACACCGAGTAGAGATACGCGAGGATGAAGACCAGCGCGAACACGTTCTTCACTTGGTCGTAAAACGGCGCCGAGATGTAGCCGTGGATCGGGAAGGGCGACACGTCGGCCGCGTAGTACGATTGCGGTGCGATGCGCAGCGGCACCAGCAGCTTGTTCAGTTCAGTGGGTGACACGGACATGAACTCCGTCACTGGGTCCTTGAACAGGGACGGCATCACGATCTTGAAGAAGAAATCGTTGCCGAAGCGCTGTAAGAGCAGCGCGTCGAGTGACGTACTCGGCTTGGCCACAGCCTTGGCCTGTTGGCAAACTCCTGTCGTAGTCTGTGCCGTGGCGTCCCACGCCGGGAGGCAGTTGGCGAAGCGTGTCACCGCTGTCTGCAGAGTCATGAAGCCCAGCGACGCGTAGCGCATATATACGTCGGTTTCGATTGTCTTCTGGAAGGGAGACTCAAAGGCGGGGTCGCCAATCGTGCGAGGCACAGTGCCAATGGACCCACCTCTGCCTTGGGTGGAGTTGAAGCGGAGTGAGTATTCGATGGAACTGTACTTGCCGATGTCCGAGCCGCTGGGGTGCTTATCAAACACTAGCGCGCCGTAGATCTTTGGGGTGTCGTAGGTCAAGCCATAGTCTACGTTTGTGATGTACGCTTCGAGCTCGGCATCGTCTTGGAAGAACTTCACGCTGTCTTCAAACGACGGAATCTTGAGCTTGCTGGTCTGTTTGATAAGGCTGTTGCTTGCTTCGACCTGCGGGTACCACGTCTTCATGGTCTCGTAGAAGTATTTGCGCGTGAAAGCGTTGTCCGGTGCAATCGCCAGCTTGTAGGGCGTCACGACGCCACGGCAAATGCTGGGAATGGCGTTTACGGACGCGTTGTCGAGGCTCACTTTACCAAAGTAGCCAACGGCGTCGCGGCAGGAGGCAAGCTGGTCGTTGGTCAGCGTGTCCACGTTCTTCAGTTCACTGGCAGCCCGCAGGCCCAGATACATGAGCAGTCCAGACAGCGAGGCCTCCGATGCCAAATACGCTGGCTGAGCAGAGGGAGATCCGATTGTGAGGCCCAGAGTCCACGATCCAAACGTGCCAAAGGGAGAGGTGAGCGGGTTGGACGTGCCGTGTCCAGTGGACGACAGCATCGTGTCGCTCCAGCCCGCTGGCACTTCCACGTTGTCGGTGAGCGACTTGAGTCCGCTCATGAGGATGATGAAGAGCACCGGCAACACGATCTCAAGGAACGTGGCGAACGGGTGGCGCTTCTTAAGCAGCCAGTTCTTCCACAGCAGCGTGCGGATGTGGGTCCAGCCCGTGACCTTACGGCCCAAGCCGGTCATGGTCTCTGCAACTGATCCGATCTTCCCGTGCGCGTCCTGAGCTCTCTTCTCTTCCACTCGACAGAGCTGAAGCGCGAATGGTGCGTCCGATTCTCAGTCCTGGACTGGCGATGTGAAACCACCTTCGTCAGAAGCTCCACGAAGCCCGAGTCGGATGCATTTAGGCAGCTCTCCGCCGAACGCTCAGCGAGGAAACAGCTTCGGCCGGCGCGGAGCGCATCGTCGCATGAGCTCCGCATACGATCCACCGTGAGCCTATTCTGGGTGGTTGGCTTTAGTTGCCGAGGGGAAGGATCCCAGGGCTGGCGATCGCTATTCCAAGCAGCTCATTTCGGTAATCACCGTGTTGATGAAGGAAAGGCAAAATGGCGGCCTTTCCCGCCGGAAACGAGCACGCTAACTTTATATCGGATACGGTATTCCAAATATACCGTATTTCTTTACGTTCGCATTTGACGATTCATGCGTACTTAGTGTGGGAGAGAGACAGGGAGCATTCGTTCTGGAACCAGATCGGATTGCACTTTACGTATTATTCTGTCCGGCACAGTACGCCTCCGTGCCGTGTCTTGAGCCCACCCACAGCCGCAGCACCAAGCCACACGACCAGAGGCACTCGCAGTACAAGCAGCAGCATGGCGTTTGACGGCGACTACGTGTTCGCGGCGGCGCTGACGCAGGCGCTGAAGGAGGATATCCAGGCGCGCATCCACGCGCAACTGACGGAGATGCTGGGCGTGGAAGTGGACGCGACGATGGCGGTAAGTGCGCGTTGAGCAGGCGATCGGGGACGGAGTGCCGGCGAGTGGACGCAGCGAGTCGAGTCGAGTGATGCGGCGACGACGGGCGCGTGTTGAGGCGCGGCTCGCGTTCGGATGGGACGACATCTCTCTCTGTCTCCCTCTTTTGTTTCTTCTTCTCCTCTTCCAAGGTTCGTTCGTTCGTTGGTTCGTTGGGTCGTGCGTGGGTGGCTGGCATAGTGGGGGCTGGTGGGAAGCGTGCGTTCGTGCTGCGGCGACGTACGCAGCGATCGAGGCGACGCGTGGCGCATGAAGAAGGCGGCGGTGGCTGTCGCTGCAGCATGGACCATGGACCACGGGGAAGAGAGCGCGGGGGCGGTTGTATATGTTGGTGCATGTCGTGTATATGTTCTGCATGTGAAAAGAAGAGAAACCAAAGAACGAAAAAAAAGAGGAGAACAAAAAAGAACAGAGCAGAGTTGGCGGACGAGTCGGAACCGAGAACCGATCTACGCAGCCCGTCGATCAATCACTCGGCCGACCGACTGATTGATCTTGCGGCCTCCGGACCGACCGACCTCCTGAGCTCCCCATGGACGAGAGATAGAGAGAGTGACGCGTGTGTATGTGGTGGCTTGTGATACTATTCAAGGAATACGTGGTGACGATGGTCGGCAACAAGAAGTCGATGACGCAGATCGCCAATGACCTCGTCGACTTTATCGGGGATGAGCACGCGCAGCTCTTCGTGCAGTGGCTCCATGGCATGCTCCCGACACTGGAGACCGATGACGGCAACGTGACGGCCGACACGAACGAAGACGCTGAGCTGGACCAGGAAGACGACGCCGATGACCTCGCACCGCCGTCCTCGGACGGGACGGAGTCGAGTGAAGCCGCTCCAGCCAAGCGCGTGATCAGTCTCAAGAGCGTGACCTCGTCGACGACGTCTGCGCCACAGAAGAAGGTGATTTCGCTGAGTGGTGGAACGAGCGCCGGGACGATCCGCACGCTCAACAAGTCGGGCAACGACATGAGCGATGTGCTCGCGCGCCGCTCGCAGCGCTTCGGTATCCCAGAGAAACCGGCGACGACGACCCAACAGCGCGCTCGTGATGGCAACAAGCGAGACGACTAGGGCAAGGACAACAGTGATTCGCGTGGCAATAAACGCAAGGCCGAAGGAAATGACCAGAAGCGTCCAGGCAGCGCCAGTGGTCGTTTGTCTCAGCTCCTCGGTCCGCCAGTGAACGTAGATCAAGCCGAGTTGGATGCTCGTGACAGCTTGCAGACAAATAAGCGCAAGAAGACTGGCCGTGAGGACCGTGATACTCGAGGCAACCGATTTGAACAAGACAAAGAGCGTGATTCAGATGGAAGTAACCGCCGACAGAACCGAAGAAGGGGAGACCAGGATGACAAGGACGGTAGCCAGCCACCACTTCCGCCTGGCTCACAAGATGGCGGTCGTGGCGACCGATCTGACCGCACAGGACGTAATGATCGAGATGGTGGACGAAACGAACCACGCAACTTCTACCCGCCAGGTAACTTCCGTGGTCCTCCAGGCTACGGCGGCTTCGCGCCTCCGGTAAGTTCCTTCGTTTAGTGCTTGATTGATCCGACGCATGTATCTGACTGCGTTTTTTTTTTTTTGCTTTGCGTAGCCTTACGGTCACCCGATGGGATTCTACCCTCCACCATACGGCATGCCACCTTACGGCATGGGCTTCCCTCCGCAGGGCATGCCTCCAGGGCCATACATGCAGCCACCGATGCCTCCAGGTCCTCCCAAGCCTTACCAGCCACGTGGACCTCGGGCTTTCCAGAACAAGACATGGGTGAACCCAAATGCGCCGAAGGCTGAGACTCCATCAGAAGGAGGCGAAGAAGCCGCCCCAGCTGACGGCGCCGCCCCGACGAACCCAAAGCCGACGCCGTTCATGCCCCGCAACCCGTACTTCTCGTCGCAAATGCGTCCGCGGTTCCAGAACAAGACATGGGTGCGTCCCGATCCTGCAAAGGAAGAAGAGCTCTCCTCCAGTCTCCCGCAGACGCCACCACGTGAAGAAGCGGAGAGCGTTGCTGAGGAGTAGACGAATCTGCATCGGCTGCAAAAGGATTCCATCGTGATAGGACTTTGACTAGATACGCGAAGCGAAAGAAATCGCTTTGATATTCATCTGAAACCTCTCCTCCAAAATCTTTCACCGTCGCGTGCGGCCCCAGCCCTGGCGCAGCGCCGACGTGTCTCCAGCCCCATCCTTCTTCGACTGCTTGTGCGCGGTAGTTGACTGGGACGCCGCAAGCATTGACAGCGGCAGCTTGCGCTTCTTGACGCCCGTGCTCTGTGACGCCTGAGACTGGAATTGTGACAGGAACTGCGACTGCGATGGCGCCATTTCGCTGGATGTGCCTTCTTCAGCCCCTCCTCCGAGTCGACCGCCACCTCCGATCGTCGCGGCCGTCGCGTTCGTGAGCTGCGTGAACTCCGGGTCGCTCTCGATATCATCGCCAAGTTTCTTCGGCGCCTGCTTCCGAAACATGTCAGAGATCTTTGGTTGCGGTGTTGGCTTGGCGCGTGCAGAGTTGGCGGGTTTCTTCGAGCGGACAGGATCCTCCCCGTCCGACGAGCAGAGATCGATTTCTGCTGCCGCTGACTTCTTCGTTTTTGCTGTTGACTTGGCAGCCGCTCGACGGACTGGCGCTGGACTGGCAGGGAATTTGTCTTCTTCGTCACTAGCATCACTAGACGCTTTTCGCAAGCGCTTGCGTGTTGAGGTTGTCGATACAGAAACCGCCTTTCCCCGTCGGGCAGGCGGCGAGGGAGCTTGCGACACGAGCTCACTTTCATCATCATCAACTTCGTAATCTTCATCACCGTCGTCGTCCCCAACTTCTTCATCTGAGTAGATCTCACGCTGCTTCGCCTTGGCCTTCGTACTTGCTGCCCTTGCAGTCGTCTTCCGCGCTGGGGGCATGGGTGCCGGATTTTGCTTGCGAGATTTTAGGCTTGGTCGCTCATTGTACTCATCTTCCCCATCGTCGTTTTCATCTTCTTCTTCATCGTCGTCATTTTTGCGCTTGGCTGCTGCTCCTCGCTTTGCTTTCGCTGCCGGCTTACTCTTTGCCGCTGTCGATCGACTGGCAGCTGCTTTGCCTCGAGCCGCAGGTTTCTCCCGTGGTGGAGAGTCAACAACCACGTCTTCGTCATCATCGTCCAAAACATCGGTGTGTCGACGACCTTGGGTCGGCTGCGTCTGGCTTTGAGACTTATTTCCTTGACTCTCTTCGATGCCTCGAGCGCGCGAGCTTGTCTGTGTCCCGTTCTTCATTTCTTCTTGCTGGAGCAAATGCTCGGCGTTGCTCTTATCTTTCTGCTTCTCCACAGCCTCCATAATCGCTTCACGAGACTTGGCGTCACGAGTCGACTCCAGCTCGTGTCTCGTTGATTCTAGGATGCCGTCCACAAAATCCTCCAGAGCTGACGGTATGCTCTTGGCGACATACTCTTCTAGTGCAAGCGCTAGCGGCCCTTCTGGTAAAAACGCCAGGGTTTGATCTGGCTTGCGAAGTTGCTCGCCCAGCAGATCTTCGATCGTGACAGTATCTGCGAGGCGAGTCGGTCGAATGGGGTCACGTAACGAGCCTCCCAAGCCTCCATCCTTGATAGATGATAGCGTTTCCTTCGCATCTCCCTTTGCAGTCGTTGGTCGCAGCTTCTTGCGTCTATAAAACAGCAGGATGTCGTTGGGATTGGCCACCTTGCCCACGAATCGACTACCAAAGCGCTGGTTCACGAGCACCGGAAAGCCTGTGTGCTCCACACGGACACGAATAAGCACTTCTTTCAGCTCTGGCGGTCTGTCTGGCGCCTCTTCGTCTGCCTGTGCGAGCAGCTCCAGCACCCGGTCTTCGAGTACGTCGCGGATCTTGCTGGTCACGTCCGGATCGTTCGGATCGAGATCTTCGACCTCACTTAAACAGATTTCGCCTAGCTTGAACGGTCGCACGCTCTTCAGCACACGACTCGAGAGTCGGAAGTTCTGTTGGTGGATCTCGAGGATCGCGACCTGCTTGGTCTTGGCCTCTCCTTCCACGAGCGACGTCGCGACACTCGAGCCGGGCTGCGTGATGAAAAAGTCACCCTTCAGCGACTCCTGAACGTCCACAAGACACTCGTGCTCGTGGCCCCAGACCACGAAGTCGATAAAGTCAGGGATGAAGCTCTCGGGCAGGCAGTTCTTGGTACCGCGGCCGCGGTCGTCGCGGTTTTGATGGACTGCGAACACGCTGAACCACTGCTCCGGGTTCTCTGCCGGGCGTCGGAAGACCACTTTCTGCTGCGCGAACATGCGGTTGAGCCGCTCGTCGCGCATGGATCCAAGCCCGTAGACGGCCACCTTGGTCTCGCCCTTGGTCATGAGGATGGGAAACACCTCGATGGCGTCGGCCTTTTCGCTCTTGCCAAAGTAGTTGACCAGGTTCGCGGCCGAGAGCAAGTCCAGCGCAGCCAGCGACTGCATCGACTGCTGCGCGCCGCCGGCCTCGCGCGCCGGGTCGTCGTGGTTGCCGTGGATCGAAAACACCGGCAGCTCAATGTTGAAATTCGGGTCCTCGTAGTTGACCGTGCCAAAGTTGGGGAAGTTGATGGACTGGTCGCTCACGATCTGGAACTGCACGGCGCCGTCGCCCATGCAGTACGTGCGCAGCAGCCGCATGGTCTGGTACAGCGTCTTGCGCGACGGCTTGTTCTCGTGGAAGAGGTCGCCGGCCAGCAGCAACAGGTCCACGCGCTCGTCGCGCGCCAGCTGAAGGATCTCCTGGAACGCGCGGAACGAGTCGTCGCCGCGCACAGGGTCCTTCTCCGCGTACCCCAAGTGGTTGTCCGTCGCCAGCAGCACGCGCAGCGTGTCCTCGCGCGGCGGCCCGCTCATGGCGTGGATCAATGGGAGCTGCTCGGCTGGGGAGCTACGCGCAGTTGGCGGCAAAATGGGGAACACTGTGATGGATACCGACTGGAATACCGGTATTTGTATCGGTATTCGTACTTTAAGGGATATTGCAAAATTGGAGAATAGCAGTACCGGGGAGTTTCATAGAATTCCTGAATTTTGTTAAAAACCACCAAACGGTATGGGAGTGAGAAAGGCGGTCCGTTGGGTGGTGACGTACAACTTCGCATGAGTCATCGGAGACAGAGCCGCTCTTGTAAAGTAGGCACCCGCTGAGTACGTAATACGATCTGTGAGACAATCGCTGCAGAGGTTCGTGGCAACCCGCGACGACGGTAGGACGCCAGGCTCAGGAAGCGAGCGGCCCTCGTGGGCATCTGGCCCAGCGACTCACACGCGCATCTTCACGCCAGCAACCACAACACGTCCGGCGAAATGCCGCTTCACCAACGCATGTCCACGCGTGGCACGGACGACACGGCGTCGGCTGACGGCCACGCAATGGCGACTCGCCCACTCACCTTCCAGCAGCATGTCAAGAACGTCTTCCCCATTCTCGAGTGGCTGCCCAAGTACGAGCTCAGTCATCTCAAGTATGATATTGCGGCCGGCATCACGGTCGCCATGGTGATCATCCCGCAAGAAGTCGCACTGGCGAACGATATGGGCGTGCGACCTCAGTACGCTCTCTACACAGCAGCTTTTGCTCCGTTCGTCTATGCGATGTTCGGTTCATCAAGTGTGCTGTCGGTGGCCACTGGGCCAGAGGTGATTTTACTCATCAGCACAGCGTTGTACCCCATCAAATCTGACGAGGAACGGCTCGCGACCGGTGTGTTCGCGTCCTTCCTTGTTGGCTTGATCCTGCTGTTCCTGCGGTTCCTGAACCTCAGCCACACCGCAGACTTCTTCTCGCGTCCCGTCATTGACGCTTTCACCACGGCAGCCGGCTTCCTCATCATGCTCTCACGCATTCCCGTCTGGTTTTCTATCAAGAACGAGCACGCTGAGTTCCCTCCACGGGCTGTGTACAACATCCTGTCTGAAATCGACAAGGTCGAGAAGAACGCGTTCATCGTCGGCCTCGTCTCCGTTATCTTCCTTGGTACACTGAGGAAGGCCAAGATGCGCCTGTTCTCCAAGCCAGTCAATTTGTTTAACGAAAAGCAGGCGGCCGCAAAGAAGCTGGACGACCCCGAGGAGATCCTGTCACCAGTACCACAAGGGCAGCATGACGGCCCCACCGACATCTCGAACGCCGACGTCCAGTACGTGAACATGGAGGCAGAGCAAGCAGTGAACGGCAACTCTCCGGCACCAGGGCAAGAACCAAAGAACAAGGCAAAGCTCTTGCTGTATTTGCTGGGTCGCACGTTATGCGACGCTGCTGCGTTCCTGGTCTTCATCTTCGGTGGCATCGTTGGTCGTTGCCTTGGCCCATCAAAGATCGAGTTGGTTGGCCATGTCCCGGCTGGCCTTCCTTCTCCAACCGTGCCGTGGTACGGCTTCAACGAAGGAATCATCTCTGACAGCAAGACCGGCCTCATCCTGTACCACTCCCTCGTGATCGCCTTCGGAATCTATCTATTGGCTATCGCAATCGCCAAGCGTCGAGCCCTTCCGCGTGGCGAAGACATCCGCACAAACCAGGAGCTACTGGGACTGGGTATAGCCGCGGTTGTGTGCAGCTTCACACACGTCATGCCATCAGGCGGAGATCCGACGCGGTCAAATCTAAATGCTCAGAATGGCAAGACTCAGCTGGCATCCTTCGTCACCTCTGCCATCGTCATCGTGTTGCTGTACACGTCAACTAGCGCTCTGCAATACCTTCCGAATGCGTCGTTGGCAGCGTTCATCTTCATGGTCGGGTACGCGATGGTGGACTTCAGTCAAGCCAAGTGGTTGTTCCGCACGCGTCGAGACGAGTTCTACGCGTGGCTGGCGACTTTCGTTTTGACGCTGGGCCTGGGCTCCATTTATGGTCTGACGGCGTCGGTCTTGGTGTCAATCGTCAGCCTCATGTGGAAGAAGAGACGTGCACCAGTGGTGATTCTGGGCGAGCTGGAGAATGGCAACCTGGTGGACCGCGAGCTGTACACAGAGGCGAAAGACTTGGTGGACGTGGTGGTGGTGCGCGTGGAGAGTCCGCTCCACTTTGCAAACTGCGGGTCTGTCGTGGCTGTCGTGGAC
>JAADVE010000352.1:0-21052 GCA_023334595.1 Pythium utonaiense
CAACCGTCACCGATACATAGCCACGCGTTCTCTCTCTCTCTCACTCGTGGTTTACTACATATCGGCCGCGTGCACACCCGCCGGCTTTGCGGGCTCCGTGGGCTTCGCGGGCGCTTCACTCACCGTGATGGCGGAGACCGAGACCGAGTCGTCGAACTTCTGGTAGACCGTCACGACGGCGTCCACGCGTGCGCACTTCTTCTCCAAGCCGCTGCTGCATTTACCGACGCCCTGCGCGCCGTCCGAGCCCTGGAGCGTCGAAGTCTTCGCCAGGTCGCACGCGCTTGTGGTGAAGCGGTAGTTCATGCCGGCGACGACCTGCTGCTCCACCGCCGTGATGTCGGCCGGCACCACGCACAGGCGCGCCTTGACGCTCTCGCCGTAGACCTTCGTGTCGCCCAGCGCCTTCACCAGCAGCTCGCGGAGCTCGTCCGTGAGCGGCGTCGGCGCGTAGCCGCCAGTGACGTGCTGCCCATTCGCAGGCTGCTGCAGCACCGCAGCGACGAGCGTCGCGAGGAAGCCGAGAGCGAAGCGCATCGTAATGGGATCGGACAACAACAGTACTTACTGACTGGGGACAGCAAGCGGCCTGTTGATGGTCGGAGACCTGGGGATGAGTGGCTCGTTTCTGCGCACGGGATCCCTTCAACGAATGGCCACGCGGGTTGGAACCGCCGACGGAACTGAGTTGACCCACAAACCCGTTTTCAACATGGATACATTGAGATACGATTCCTACTGGAGATCCTCTTTCGATCGCAATGCGGCAAAACTGGAGGCGTGGTGCGAAGGCGTCTGGGTCCTACTGGGCCTTGGGCCACAGCACCACGACGCTGGTCTGGCGCTTGTAGTCCTGGTAGCTCTTGAGCGAGCCCCACTTCTTGTCGGCCGCCTTCTCGAGCATCGGCACGCCCGAGACCTTGAGCAGCAGCAGCGTCACGAACACTGGGCCAAGCGCCGCCATGAGCCGGAGGAACGTGGTCGGCAGACCGGGGGCTGTGATCACGAGGATGCCGAACCACATCGAGATCTCGCCAAAGTAGTTCGGGTGGCGGCTGTAGTTCCACAATCCCTCTTGGATGAACTTGCCCTTGTTGCGAGGATCCGTCTGGAACTGGGTCTTCTGGTGGTCGGCCAACACCTCCACGACGAAGCCGAAGAGCCAAATCGACGCGCCCACTACGTCCAGCACGCTCACAGCGTCGCTGCTGACCGAGTGGCGCTGGCTCAGCAGCACAGGGATGAGCGTGAGCAAAACCCAGAGGCCCTGGATGGTCCAGACCGAGAAGAAGCGCAGCGGGTTGCCGCGGATCTCGAGGAAGCGCGTGTCTTCTCCCACGCGGCGGATGCGCAGGTACAGGAACGAGCCGAGGCGGATGCACCAGACCCAGACCATGGCCGTGAGCATGGCCTTGCGCCACGTCTTGTCCTCCGTGCGCAAGAACGCAAGCATGGACACGGACGCGTGCGTGAGCGCGCCCGTGAGGTCGAAGAACGTCTCGTCTTGCTTGGGCACGGCGTAGAGCAGCGCGACGACCCACTGCACGAGAATGGCGAGCGCCGCCGACTCCTGCAGGTCCGTGGCGGTGGCGATGGCGTACGCGAGCCCCACGACGACGAGCACGACGACGATGCCGCGGATCAAAGCCATGGTAAGACGATGACACGGTAGAGGCGTTGTGAGGTGAGGGAGGGGGAAATTGGAGACTGGCGCGCGTGTTGATGCACTGGCGGGCCAATGGATTGCAGCCTGGCGGACGGATCCGTTGAGTGAACAGCGTGTCCCGCGACGTCCGACATGACAAGCTTCGGTGGGGTTCGATAAAATGAAACCGGTTTCAGCTGAAGGAATACCGGTATCAGACCGGTTATGTGTCCTTTCTTGCGAGCTCCAGGCGGTTGAAGTCCATGGCGCGATCTTCTTTCACGTTTACTCCACTCGTTTATGAATAAAAAAAACAGTTGAAGCCACCAGCGCTTCAGCTGCGGCGCTTGAAGCTGGTGGCTGAGCAGGAGCTGCTCACAGGCCACCAAGAGATCTCCACACTGCCACTGTATGCGCTGAACCAGTCGCCTGTCCAAGCGGATCCGTTTCGTGAGCTGAGGAGCTCCTCGCATTGCCGTCCCTGCTCACTTGCACTGACTCCTCCCGTCTTTGGCTTCCACTCCTGCCAACACCTACACGAACTGTTCATCCATGAGGCAGCAGAGCGATGCGGTCTCGGTCAGTGGGTTGGTGTGCGTGGATACGAACACACTTTCTCGATCTCCCGTGCCCAGTACGAGTGGAACAGTGCGCCTCCGCTCGTGGCGTTCGTTTCTTTCCGTCGATCTCTCTCCAGCGTTGAAGCTCATGACGATGGCTGCTGCTGGCAGGGCTCCATGGAGTCCTCGTCGCTCTCGTCCTGGTCCGCTTTCGCTCTCGTCGATCGTCAGTCTCCACTTCCCAGCCCTGATAATCCGGAGAACACCACGCCGCCCTCCCATTGGCTGCTGGTTAAGCTGCTGACTGGAGAGCGCCTTTCCATTGGTTGAAGTTTCAGTGCTTCGCTCCCCTCACTTCATAAATCTCGGGTCATCCCTCCTCTCTTCTTCGCTCGTGAATGAACGAGCCACGTCCCCCTCCTCGCCCCACGCTATGCCCCTTCACGATCTATCTCCCTCCTCTTCCCGCATCCCAGGCACCAGCCCCTGTACGTAGAAACTCGCATCCCTCCGCTGCAGCGAGTCCTACGTGACGGTCTCCGTTGCTCAGTGTCGAATTATCCGACCCGCAGCCACTGCCCCACACACGAACACACACACTCGACCCTGGCCGGCGTTCGTCGCTCCGCCCTCTTCTCTCCTCCGTCAACCACCGTCGACCCGCAGGCCTTCGATGCAATCCAGTGCCTACCCTCTGCCGTCGTCGCGTCCTCGTCCTTCATATCCCTCCGTCACCTCCTCTGTGTATTCCCCACGCGCCCAGGCGCGGCCCCTGCGGCTCAGCTCCGCACCGGCGTCTCCCATCAAGGCCTCCTCATCTCCGTCCACGAGGCCCAACAACAGCAATGGCCTGCAGTCTGTCGTCGCAGGTGTCATCGCTGGCTGCGTGACTCGCTCCTGCACGTCGCCGCTGGATGTGCTGAAGATTCTCATCCAAGTCAACGGTTCCGTGTCGCGCTCAGCCGTCGCCGCCATGCACCACATGCGGCCCGTCGTCTCCTCTTCCGTTTTCGTCTCCACAACACGCGAGTTGTACTCGCTTGAAGGCCTCCGCGGCTTCTGGAAGGGCAATGCCGCTGGCTGCTGCCGTCTTGGACCCTACGCTGGCGCCAAGTTCTTCCTCTTTGACACGCTACAGGCGAGATTTCTCGACGCAGAACCTAGCAATATCCAACGGGCGTCGTGCGGCGCTGCCGCTGGTCTGCTAGCCACCATCGGCACCTATCCGATGGAGGTCGTTCGCACTCGCATGATCACGCAGACCGCACTCACCCCCAAGCACCTCCGCATCAAGGGTGTGGCCCACGGCCTTCGTGTGATCCTGCGGTTCGAAGGACTGCGAGGCTTATACCGCGGTGGATGGTCGGGTATCATCGGTGCGATTCCGTTCGAGGGCGTGCAGTTTGGCTGCTACGAGTACCTCAAACACACGTCGCAAGCGGAGCACTGGCCAGCCTTCCGCTGGCCCGAAGGCAAGGAGGAGCTCGATGGCGTCGACTACTTTGTCTGCGGCAGCATCGCCGGCGCTGTCGCTCAGACCGTCGCGTACCCGTTCGACACCGTGAAGAAGCGTCTTCAGACGCAGACGGTTGTGCCTATTGCCTCGACGTCTCAGGCGGTGTCCTCCACGCGTGCGCTGACGGCCTCCACTGCCACCGTCGAGGCGGTCAAGTACCACGGCACCATGGACTGCTTCCGCAAGGTCATCCGCGACGAAGGGCTCTTGGCACTGTACCGAGGCACAGTCCCCAACCTCGCACGCATCGTGCCGTACGCGGCAGTCATGTTCAGCACCTACGAGCTGAGCAAGAAGACGCTGCGCGCGCTGTGTGACCCACTGAGTGAGTGAGTTAGTGAGTTATCGTCCACACTGGAAGTGGACTTTCTAGTTCGTGTCGTGCCGAGTGGCTGGTGACGTGGATGCATGATCCTGTGCACTGTAATCATATATTTATTGGTGTCACCGTCCTCCTCGTGCGCTGTAGTGTTTTGCTTCTCCTTGCTCTGTTCGTTAGTACTCCGTGGGCTGCACGAGGCGCGTGTCGTCGTCTGTGGACGCCGTCTTGCCCAGCTCGTGCCAGTCCTCCACGTACTCGTCAAAGTCCAACGCCGCCGCCCACTGGAACATATCCTCAGCGTCTTCCTCCCAGTTTTCGTTTTCGAAATCGACATCAAACAGTACATCACCGCTCAGTTCAGGGTGCTCTGCAGCCATCGCGGTCGCGCCGGGGGCGTCTTTCAGCAGACCCTGGGTGTACAGCTTGTGCATCCACTGGCGTTTCTTCAGCCGGCGCTGCCTCTCCAAGTCTTGCTTGCGCACGACCTTCAAGTGATGGTAGTTTTCCATGGGTTTCTTGGACGTGGCGAGAGCGATCGGGTCGTTGTTGGCTTCAGACACGACCTTGGCAGTCACGGGCCGCCAGCCGTTGTTCTCCATGCGCTTGTACCAGTTGCGCGTGTCTTCCGCTGCCTGCTTGGCTCGGTAGTACGAGTTACCCACGCGAATGAAGAACTTGCTCGCCCTCCGACCTGGTCTTGGCTGGTTCGAGTGATTAGATGGTGCGACCTGCCGTGCGATGGTGTAGTCTTTCGGCGCGAAGGCGTTGAGATCACACACGGCCTTGCGCGTGAAGATCTTGTAGTAGATGGTAGGTGGGAACGTCACGCCTCCGAGTCGGAAGCGTACGTGGGCACCCATGGAGGCGTCCAGCAGAGAGGCTTCCGACGGATTAATGGCGCGCAGCATTTGAGCAGGGTCGCCAGTGTTGCGGAAGGTGATGAGGTCACGATAGTAGCGGAAGATGCGGCGGTTCGTGTAGCTCTTCCACGCTGTCTGCAAAATGAGCGCCGCACGCGTGCGAGGCGGTAGTCCATGGTACTTCTGCACGCGCTGCTGGCAGTGGGTCTTCCACGTGTACTGGATTTGCAGCGCCGCAATGTGGTACACGGGGAACCGCTGCAACGCGTAGCTCCAACGCATCTTCTCCTTACGATACCAGGCCTGGATCAACGTAGCGGTGAAGTGGCGGAAGCCCTGGTCATCTCCGTAGCTACCGTTTGCAGTGGCAATAAAGCGCTGCATGGGTGATGGCACGTGGCGCCGCGAGGGCTTTCGAGAGAGCGACGGCCGTTGTTGGCTGTTTGCCCGGAGATGCAGACGACCGAGCATACCGCGTACCCTCTTCTGGATCAGGATAGCTGACAGGTGCTGCGCAGCCATAGGCAGCTCCCATGGCTTTTGGATGATCTCCTAAAAGTACAAGTACACATGTGAGTTGCGAATCCCGTGGCTGGGTAGGACACGTGCCCATGCACGCCAGCACTCACCCGCTTCTCCTTCGCGGACTTTCGCATGAAGAGCGACTCCCATACGCATGGGCGGCGCACAGGCTTCGTGCGACGCGTCTTGGGCTCATGGCGCCACACGAACTTGCTGTTGACAGAGCATACGGGTGTCAATGAGCGAGCGATAGCGACACTTACGTTCCACGCCACCTACGCACCTCTGGTAGCGGCCGCGGCGCCGGCCAATCTCGCGCAGACGACGCGCTCGGTCCATCAGCAACGACAGCGCTCTCTCCGACTCTGAGGATATAGCTCTGTGTCTGTGCTAGAGCTGGTGATGTCCGGAGTGGGTCGTATCTATAGTATCCATGGAGCATGCCGATGGTTCTTATGCCTGGCGTGTAGCTCCTCACCAAGTGGGTACACAGACCATCACTCTGGCGTTATCAGGTGCGTACCTATCGGAAGTGGGTACTGCGTACTTAGCGGCCTGTCCACGCGATCCTGGTGATGGAAATGGTGGAAATGGCGGAGGCCGACGTGTTCACGGCGACGTTTAGCGCGTTGCGTTCGCGTCTCCAGGCGCAGATCGACGCCCCCAGTCCAGCGGATGCCGATGCACTTTGTCTGAATGCTCTGCGTAGCGACTCTGCGGCTGATCGAGGCAGTAGGAGCGACGCAATCCGCGAGATCGCGAGCCCCCCGGCGCTGCTGCTCGCGCGTCTTGCTGCCCACCACCCGCAGACGCTGTCCAGCGAGAGCCTGGCGAGCTATCGACGTGTGCCTTCGTCAGTAGAGGCCATGCGCCAGTCGCGTAGGCGCGTCGCTGCTCGTCGCGAGCGTCTCCAGCAGCGTGTGCTCGCCGTGCAGACCGCCATGGACGCTATGCGGGCGAGCCACCTGCAGCGTCTCACGCAGAACCGCGTGTCGTTCGAGCAGCACGCTGCCGCCACGCACGCCAACGCGCTGCGGCGGCTGCAGGCACTGTTCGTCGAGTGCATCGCGGAGATGAGCAAGGCCGTGGAGCGAGCGCGCCACGCGTCGTCGCGCCAGACCACAAGCGACGCGCAGCAGCTCTTCGATCAGGTGGGTACATGGCTCAAAGCACTCTCGCTGGGCATACGTTGGACCTAATGGCGTTGCTCTATGAAAGGCGCTTGTGCTGGAGCGAGATCTGCAGTGGCGATGGTTTCTCGCGCGCCTGGAAGAGGATACGCGGCATGCTTTGTGGACGCGGCTGCTGCTCCCGGACGCCGGCGAGGTGTTCGCACGCAGCGAGCTCAGCCACACGCTCGCAGAGATCGCGCGAGTGGTTAGCTCCAACGGGCCTGTGCTAGACCTGGACGAGCGTGTCGTCGTGGACACGTTGGTCGCGGTGGGGCTCGTAGAGCCACGCAACGAGGACGCAAAGCCGTCGAAGGGCAAACCATCACTGCATTTTGTTGAGTCCATGGCCGCAGCATGGATGGAAGTAGTACAGCAGCTCGTGCTACCACTTCGCCCAGCCTCTGGAGCGACTTCCAGTCGAAAACCACGACGTGCATCACCTACTCTATCATCCTCTACGTCCGTGGCGTTCGCTGCCTCCTCGTCCATGAAGTCTTCTTCTCTTCGGCAGATCATGATTCCTCCAGACAACCAGCTCTCCATGATGGCCATCGACTCTCCACTGAGCTGCAGTGGTATCTTGTGGCTGTTGGGTGCAGATACATCGCGTCGACTGCTGAGCACGAGCGTATACGTCGCTGCTGACGATGTTGCGAGTGACCCAGGCCGGCAAGCAATTGTCGATCCAGAGGGCCGGCCGTTTGTCCGTGCAACGGTGCGAGAACTCGTGTTGACACGTTATTTTCAACACGAGTTTCTATCGCTTCTCATCCACGACAAGGAACTCGTCGACGAAAGGTGCGTGGGTGGTTGGCAAGAACGTTAGCATTTACGAAGCTCCTACTCACGTGGTTAGGATCCTCTGGCGCTAGATTTCCAGTCAAGGCTCAAGGCGAGCGCTCCATCGCAGAGCTGTTTATCGCGACGGTGGGCAATCCAAGTGCCGAGCTAGGGGCTCAGGTGCATATGAAGGTTCTCGACTCAGTGAGTATCCACGAACTCTGCGTGCTCTTCATTGCACGTGGCGCACACACCAAGAAGCCAGCGAGCCGCACAATCGCAAGCCTCGCATCAGCAGACGCACTGTCGGTGCTTCCTCGGTCTTCGAAAGGCTCGGATGATGCAGCGGCCGCCCGTTTCTGCTACATTCGCTTCCCGCGTGCGCTGCTGCGCGCGTTGGGCTCAACCCCTGATGGCTCTTGGGTCCAGAACTGCTCGGCCATCTTCATAGAGGTAACTGGCCGTGTGATTGTGTGCTCATTCCATTAAATTGGGGGGTGCTGACCGTGAACTGCTGCACAGTATCACATTGACGTCAAGAAAGATGACGCTGGTGCAGACGCATCTTCAGTGACAGTGCTCAACAAGCGACAGAAGGCCATGGGGCTACTGGGCTCGATCTGCAGCTGGCGCTCCTGTCTGGACGAGGCCTCGCATGCAATCGCCCCCAGCGGCGTGCGCGTTTGCGCGTGGCACAAGCAGCTCCAGGTGAGCGGCATGTCAGCAGAACAGACGATATGCTTGCCACTGGAGTATCAAACTGACTCGCGTTGCGTATACAGACCACGCTGGACGACTGGAACCAGTTCACGCCGAGCCTGAAGGAGCTGAAAGCGTGTCTGAAGGCCACCGAAGAGCTCAGCGAAACCGAGTCGGTGAAGAAAATGCTGCTTCAGTCCAGCTCCCTGTTACAGGTTGGAAGGCGGCGTCGAGATTGCTCTCTGTCTCGGTGTGTGGGAAGCTAACATGTCGTCGTCGTTGTACTGTAGGAACTCACATCGCGACAGCTCGGACAGTCGATCACGACGTTTGTGGACTTCACGAAGCACGCTGTTTCCAACGCCGCTTTCGAAGAGAACTCTGGCTACGAGTTCGAAGACAACGAGACTGAAGACGAGCTTTCAATGGATGAGGAGACGGTGAGCAGCCACAAGGCAAAGATTCAAGTGATGAAGGAGCTGCTCGCAGCGGAGCAGAGCGTCACTGCGATGATGCGCAGCGCGAAGGAGCGTTGTTTGCCGATGCAAGAGCTCCAAGCAGAGATGCGGGAGTTCGACGTGGACATCAAAACGGACAACTATGAGCTCCTCCGAGAGCTCAGTCGACGCAAACTGGCGATTCTGCAGCGCCACCTCGGTGAAAGCAACGTGCGCGACCGGGCGTTCGGAGGCGGCCAGCGGCGTATGATGCACTCGTTCTCCGACGCGGCTCTGACGAATGGACGAAGAGCACTGCTTGGACAAGAGCCGCAACAGCAACAGCACCAGCGAGGATCCAATGCACGCCACTTACTCATTTAGCTTGGGCTAGCTTGACCATTAGCAGCCATTTTTGGCCCGCGAAACGCTGTGGTGGTGCCCCACGTTCCCCCAGTTCCATTTCGACGGATGGTGGAGGAGAAGGAGTCGATTGTGGCGCTTGCCACGGCACTCGCGGCTGTGCGAAGCCCCGATCTGCCGTTCGGTCGTGTGTATGAAGCGCTAGACGAGGCCGAGCAGCTCTTCTTTCGCCACAAGGATGCCTACGGTCTGCTCAACGCACACTTCCAACAAGGGCTCGAAGAGTTCGTGCTTCTGTGCAACACGGCCGCGATCCAGCAGCTACAGTTCGCAGAGAAGGGCAGTCCGTCGCTTGCTCGATGTGGCGATCTGCTTACACGAGCAGAGCAGCACACGCGACGAGCCGGGTATTTGCGGTCGCTTCCTGACCAGGACCACGTCACGACGCGCCTGCAACTCCGCGTCCTCTGTCTCAACAACCTCGCGTGCTACAACAAGCAGATCGAGAAGCCACTCGCTGCGATCGCCTGTCTGGAAGAAGTGCTGGAGATCCAGCTTCGTCAATTCAGCCAGCCAAAAGAAGAGGTTGATCATCTGCAGGAGAGCGAGCGTCCGAACAACGTAGAGGGTAGCAGAGACAGTGGCTCGACGGAGAACGCCATGGCACTCACGCACTTGAATCTCTGCGCGGTGCTATCTCAGCTGCACCGCCATGACGCAGCGTCCGAGCATGCGCGATCCGCTATTGAGTTGCTCCAGCGTGGTGCTTCAGTGGACGCCAACATGCTCGTGGTCGCCCATTACAATCTCGCTGTCGAGCTCGAGCATCTATGCGATCTTCCACGTGCGGTGGCTGTAATCGACAAAGGGCTGGCTGTGGCTCGCCACCACGAGCTCAACGGAGACGACAACGAAGCCGTGCGGCTGCTGGAGGAGATGAAGCGTTCCACCCGCGGCAGCATTAAGTCCCCACGCATCGTTTCACCGCGTGGTCGTCCACCGTCACCACGAACGCTGAGGCAGCAAGGCCGAAGCTGATGCCGCGCTCTCATGATAACGCTGAATAGATATCCCCACCCTCACCTATTCTGGGGAGCAGCTCTGCTCCGTGAGCCTAGAAATACACGCCACTTGTGGCAGTAATGGACCAGATCCCGACTCCCTCTCCAGCTAGAAGCCAGTGTACTGCGGCTGCTAGGTCACCAATGGGAGAGGTGTCGGTTGTGGTGCAGGATGCAGTGGCCGAGGTGGTGGATGCGTGGACCAGGGCGGCGCTGCAGAACCTCTTGAAGGCTGAGGCTCCGCAGCAGGAACCATCCAGTATCAGTCGTGAGGTGCACCATGCAGCCATAGAATTCGCGCAGGCCTGCGTGTACAGGGGCGTCACACACGCGACTGCAGCAGCGTATTCAGAGGCGTGGATCCGAGAGGGACTGGTGCACTCGACGAGTGGCTCGACACTGCCAGCTCCCACTGAAGCTGGTGATGATCCTGAGACGGATGCTGCTGCTTCTGCTGATGATGCAACGACTGGCGGCTTCGAACAGTACGTCCTACTGGAGGTTGTCCGATCGCATGCGCTTGCTATCGCGACGCACGCGATGCAGTGTGCGCTGGAACAAGTGAAGGCTCGTTTGGTGATGGAGGAAACTCGTCTGGCGGTACCGGAGAACCCCCCAGAGCCTGTGTCTCCTCCTGGTGTCGATGCCATTGAGACTCTGGAAGTCACGGCAGCAGACCCGCCGCCGAGATCCACAGACGTGGCCGACGTCCTTGACCCGAAGCCAGCGTCAACTGACGTCGTTGACGATTCAGACTTGTTGCAAGACAAGGAGACATCCCTCCATGACGTGAGAGCTGAGGCAGCGAGTCGCTTTGTCTCATCGCTACTAGACGAAGCTGTGATCCGCAGGCAGCACAACGCGAGTCCATCCCCACCACCATGTGAAGCGCCCGAGACTGCAGTGTCCCCTGTCGTCCGGACGCCCACGCCACCGCCGGAACCCAGACCAGCAGTGCAGAGACCCCACGTTGAGATCTCCTCCACTCAACGACCGCTGTCTCACATGGCTGATCCGGAGCTTCCGTCTCCGAGGCTCGCAGCCCCGGATCCTCCTGTGGAGTTGGCGGCAGTGCGACCACCAAAGACGGGGACTCGCAGTCGAAGCAAGAAGCCACCACCAGTGCACACGACATCGTCTCCGCCAAAGACTGCAGAGACCCACAGCAAGCACAAAACAGGCCACCACAGAGGCTCTCCGACCAAGCCACCGGCGGAAGAGGAAGACCCACCACGGCTTCGCAAGCTGGAAGAGTATCTGGAGCTGCATCCCGTGGATCGAGCGAAGAAGATCTACAGACCGCACCAGACCCCACGGGGCCAGCTTCCCTCTCTTCAGCCTCCTCGCTCTCCCAGCGGCTACGACGCGGAGACGGACGACAGTGAAGATGACGACTTGGAGGCTGAGATGCTTCACCTCAAGCCCCGCTCTCTCAAGAAGCTCCGCCCAGTGCCAAAGTTCCCAGCGACGAACGCGGTGTCCAAGGCACGGCCGCCGCCAGTGCTGAAGCCCGTGGATCGGCCGGAACGCCTTGGACTGCTCAACAAACCCAAAAAGCGATCGGGCTTCTGTCAGCAATGTACCTTCGAAGGCAGGTCCTGCAAGATCATCGACTGTCTCAAACACCAGCCTCTGCGGTGAGGCATTTCTTACGTTAAGAAATATATAGGAAGGGTGGGCTTGCCACCGACTAGTTCAGTTCGTAGAGGCCGTCGAGCTCGAGCTCGCGGATGCGCTGGAGGTTGGCCTCGAGCACGTTCTTGTCCTTGTGCGTCAGCATGATGCTGCCGGGGGTCGTGAACATGTCGATCGTTCTCCGGATCATGTCGCCTGGGCCCACAAAGATCTCCTTCTTCAGGAACGATGGGAATTTTTCGATCTCTGCGATACCCGGCAGGCTCTTCAGCACGCCGTTCTTGTACGACACGAGCATCGCTTCACATCCGTACTCCTGGAGCTGCGTTGGCTGCAATACAACACACACAACACAGTCAATATCTCGTCCTTGCTATCACTACAGAATGTCCACCACAGCAAGGCAACGTACGCGTTCCGGGAGCTTCTCAAACGCCTCTGGATCCATGAAGCAGTCGATCGCCGCGTCCACTTGGTTGTAGCCCACGCACTTGTTGGCGATCGGCACCCACGCGCCTTCGCCTCCGTGGCATCGCGCGCCGACTTCGATGAGCACGGGCGAGCCACGGCAGAACTTGACCTCTCCGTGGGCGGGGCCGTTGCGGATGCCCAACGCGTCCAGCACCTTGAACTGGTAGTTGATGAGCTCGTTGATGATGCCTTCGGCAGGGATGATCGAGAGACCAAAGTACACGAACGCAGCGTCATTCACGCGACGCTTGTCGTACTTCCAGATCGCAATCACCTTGTGCTGGCCGTTGCGGCTCACCGTGTCCACCACATACTCATCGCCCTCCAGATACTCCTGCAGCAGCACAGCATTGTTCTCGATACCGAGGCCGTTGATCTTGCCGAGGATACCGTTGAACGTGCGCTCGGCTTCTTCCAGCGAGAGGCAGAGGACGACGTCTTCCGTGCCAGCACTTTCGAGAGGCTTCAGTACCACCTCAAACGGACTCGGCTTCAGATCCTCCACGATAAACGCCTTGGCCTGCTCCCACGTCGTCGCCTTGACCTGCTTCACTGCGCGGACGCCCTTGGTGCGCAGCGTCTCGCCCATGAGATACTTATCGCGGCGAGCACTCGAGTGCTCCATCACATTGCCATTCAGACCCAGCGAGTCGACCAGTAGATCCGCGAGCTTGACGCCAAGCTCCGCACCGGGCAGCACCGCCGACACTAGCTTGTCCTGCGCGTTGCGGCCGCCCACAATCGCCGCCGCTGCCTTCTTCACGGCCGCGACCGTGCGGTCCAATCGTCCTTCAAACGCGATCGTCGCCGCAAACGAAAGCGTGAGTCCCTCAGGGATCAAACTCGCCACGTTCTCAATGTTCTCCAGCTTGTCGCTGTACACACAGATGCACTCGTAGCCGCGCGCCATCAGCGCATGCGCCACAACCGCGCCAGTCGAGAACGGGTCCACGACCACGACCACCTTCTTCGCTGGCGTGGCGTCAGCTTCCACGTCGGCCGCCGACTTCTCCTGCACCTCGTAGAGCCCTTCGTGCTCCAGCTCGCGGATGCGCTGGTAGTCCTTTTGCATCTGTGCCTCGTCGTCGTGGACCAACAGCACGCTGCCGGGCGTCGTGAACATATCGATCGTGATCTCCAGGTCGTCGCCCTCGTGCACGTGCACCATCTTGGACACATACGATGGCATCTGCTCGATCTCCTTGAGCCCCGGGTAGCCCACGAGCGTACCGCGCGTGTACGACACGAGCATCGACTCGCAACCAAACGCCTTGAGACTCGTGGGTCGCTGCGGCAGCGCGAGGAACGCGGCCTCGTCAAAGTACGAGTCCAGCGTGCACTCGACCTGGTTGTAGCCGATGCAGCGGTTCACAATCGGCAAATACGTGCCCTCTCCGCCGTGGCAGCGCGAGCCAATCTCGACGAGACACGGCTCGCCGTTCACAAACTTGACCTCTGCGTGACCAGGGCCGTGCACGATCTCCAGCGCGTCCAGCACCTGCAGCACGTAGTCGACCAGCGCCGTGATGACCTCGCCCGCCGCCGCGCGCAGCAGCACGCCGTAGTACACAAAAGGCGCGCCGTTGACGCTGCGCTTGTCGTATTCCCACACGGCCACGACCTTGTGCACGCCGTTGCGGCTCACCGTGTCCACCACGTACTCCGTGCCGTGGAGATACTCCTGCACCAGCGTCGCCGTGTTCTCCAGCCCGAGGCTGTTGATCTTGCCCTGGATGTTGCCAAACGCGCGCTTCACCTCCTCCAGCGACGTGCACAGCGACACGTCGTCGCTGCCGGCGCTCTCCACGGGCTTGACGATCACCTGGAAGGGCTGCGGCTTGAGCTCGTTCTCGATAAAGTCCACAATCTGCGACCACTTGGTGGCCGAGCGCTGCTTCACGGCGCGCAGCCCGGCGCTGCGGATCTTCTCGCCCATGAGGTACTTGTTGCGGCGCGCGTCCGAGCCCGAGGCGCCGTTGGACGTGAGGCCCATGCGCTCGGACAGCGCGTCCGCCAGCATCACGCCCGTCTCGGCGCCGGCCAGCACGCCGATGATGCGCACGCCGGCGACGTCGCGCAGCGCCTGCAGCGTGGCGTCCAGCGCGACCTCGGGCTGTGCGTGCGCGCCGTCGTGGAAGATGAGCGCGCTGTACTGGTCCGTGAGGCTGGCCGGGATGTGCTTGATGAGGTCCTTCATGACCTCGAGCGTGTCGCTGTACACGCACACGCACGCGTAGCCGCGCGCCAGCACCTTCTGGCTCAGCGTCATGCCCGTGGAGAACGGGTCCACGACCACCACGGCCTCGGCCGGCGGCTTCGCGATCTCTTCGAGCGACTCGTGCGACGGCGCGTGCTCCGGGATGCGGAACAGCGAGCGCATGCCGTCCAGCGACTCGCGCTGCTCGCGCATGTTGAAGTAGCGCCTGTACATCACGTCCGACACCGTGAGCAAGTGCTTCTTCTCGCGCAGGCGCGGGTCGAACGTCGCGGCGCGCTGCAGCGGGCGGAAGCCCGACAGCGGCTGCGACGACGCGATGGTCACGCGGCTGTGGCGCGCCAGGTGCACGCGCTCGTCGAACGTCACGGCGCGCTGCTCGGGCGACAGCGGCTTGAACTCGTGCGCGTGGGACGCCGCCGCAGACGCGTCGTGCTGGTGCTCGTCGTCCTCATACGCCGGCGCCGCGCGCTCTTTCGTTGGCGTGTTGCCCATGGCGAGTCGTCGGTTTTGTTGGTTTTGTTGGTGGTGGTGGCGTTTTCTCTCCGTGGAGAGTGAGGCGTCGACGATGGATTGGGAACTGGGCGGAAATGGAACCTGGCGTGCGAGGCGTCGGTCGTTGGTTTGGTTTGGTTCTGTTGGCGGCGTTCGGTTCTGTTGGCGTGGGGCGAGCGCGATTGCGTTGGCTGGCTGGAAACGGGCTTCAACCGCGACAGTGGGACGGGCGCGTTGAAGCCGTCAGCCCGCGGCCGGTTGCGTTTTTGGTTGCTTCTGGTTCTTTTGCCCGACTTTTCTGCCGACAACACCATAGTTCTGACACGTCCGTGGGGGGTTTTAACCCCCATGTTCCGTACCCCCCGCGCGAGATCCCAGATTCTCCCTCCACGCAGAACAGATCCGACGCGTGTGTAGCGCCCGGGCACCGCACGGCTCAAGCCATGTTTCCCTCGGGTGATCGTGCACACAAACCACCGCAGGGCTCCACCAGTCATTTCCGAACATGGTACCAACATGCACTGTGTGTGTGTGAGTGGTGTGTGGATCTGCCGCCCGTGCTCTATCGGCACGCGCACGCATGAGACAGACCAGCCGCTCCCAAGATCCCGCTCCAACTCTGTGGGCCTGCAGCTGTCACATGTGCTCCGACCCAATGCGCATGTCTCTCGTTCGTTCCATTGGAGCTCGCTGTCGCCACGGAACCAGTGACGCCACTTGCGTCAGTCGCACTGTGGGAAGTGTAACCAGACGTATTACACCTATCATAACCACCTTTCATCCACATCCAAACCTACCTTAAACCTACATAGGTGTAATTCCCCACCCCTCTAGGTTTGTTGGTCCCGCATTGACAAGCGGCGCCGCTGAAGATCCGACTTGTGACGACGGGGCAAATGGAGCTGGACGACCGCGTGTTCGCGGACGATGCGTTCGACTGCTACGCGTGGCTGGAGGAGGCGGTGATCGACCGTGACGGCGACGTGCCAGCGCTGCTGCCGCTGGTGCCGCAGCTCACGCTGCTCTCGCAGTCGCTCACGCAGTCCATCCACAGCACGCTCCACAGTCTCACGCTCGCCGGCCCCCAACTGCAGGCGCAACTCGACGCCATGCAGCGCGTCACGGCGCCGCTGGCCGCGCAGCTCAACGGCGTCGCGAGCGCCGTCTCGCAGAGCTCCTCGTCCGCTAGCTCCGCCGTGTCTCCGACCGGCGGCGCGGTCGCGAGCCGCCGCAAGGAGCAGGAGCAAGAGCTGCAGCAGCTTCTCGCGCTGCACGAGGCCAAGCAGCGGCTGCGCGCGTGCTCCACGGCGCTGGTGGAGGCCGCGCGCTGGGAGAAGCACGTGCGCGCGTGCGCGGCGTCCATCGAGGGTGTGGTGGCGGGCGACGCGGACGACGCGGTGTCCCCCAGCAGTAGCAGCAAGGGCACATCGCTGACGCTGTCACAGCGCGTGCGGGAGATGCACCAGAGCCTGGAGGTGCTCAAGGACATGCCCGGCGCAGACGACCGCAAGCGCACGATGGAGCGGTGCGTGTGGGGGTGGTGTGGGGTATTGAGTGGTGTGTCGCTGATGCTGACGGTGGTGGTGTGGTTTTTCGTAGGCTGTCGACGCAGATCGAGGCGGCGATCAAGCCCAAGCTGGACGAGCACCTGCAGGCCGCGCAGCTCCCCGTGGCGCGTGTCCTGTTCTGCAGGGAGGTGCTGGCGAGCGTCGGCCGAGAGGACCACGTGGTGCAGGCGTACTGCCGCGTGCGGCCAGCGCAAATCCACCGCGTGTGGTACTCGTACAGTGGTGGAGGCGAGAGCGGCGCGTTCAGTGCGTGGCTCGAAGGCTTCTACCGCGATGTGCTGCGGCTGCTGCAGCGCGAGACAGAGCACGCAGCCGAGATCTTTGGTGCCGACAGCCACCGTGTGCTCGTGGCGTTGCTGGAGACCACGCTTGCGACGCTGAAAGACTCATTCCGAGACCGGTTGAAGAAGGACTTCACGGTCGAGGAGCTCGTGCGCGCTTACCAGACGTCGTGCTCCTTCCTCAGTCAGGTTGCCAAGGTGCTGCGGTCGGGAGATACGGTCATCGCCAGCACGAACAACGAGGATGAGTTGGATCTGGAAACGAGCGCGATGGCCTCGGAAGCGAGGGTCCTGGATCGGGACACCGCCGACCGGATCCTCACGGCAGTGCTCGCTCCGTACCAGGCGTTCTTCGCCAACTACACGCAGTTTGCCAGTGAATGGCTCTCGCGCAGACTCACGTCACTCGCACCAACGTTCTCAATACCTGCGATTAGTGCAAAGCCTAGCAAGGACGAGGACGAGGAGTTCGAAACCGCGGCAGTCGACGCCAACAAACTCGAGACGTACGCACAGCAAGTGGAAGACGTGTCGGACGACCTGTGGAAGGCCGTGGACGAAAGTGTTCGCTTGTGCTACGAGTTTAGTGGTGGTGCTGCCTTTCCCGACGCCGTGCGAGTCATCGCGCAGGCTGTGGACCAGCTCACGCAGCGTCTTGTGAGTGCCATTCCATCCATTCGTGCGCATATTGGTGTCGACGCTGCTGCCAAGACTGGTCCACTCGGCGGTGGCTTGCTGGTGGCCGATTGGGGACGCTTCCACTCGGCACTCGCGCTACTGCGAGCCTGTGGAACAATCGAAAGCGACTTGGCTGCTGTCGAGAAGCGGCTGTGTGTGCTCATGCGAGAGCAAGCGCAGCGTTTGTATAGTGGAGCGGTGACCAGTGTCGCGAGCGACACTCTTCACGCGCACAAGACGTCACCAAAGATGAAGCGCAAGGAGTTTCAGCGTCGCCAGTCGGGCAACTTGTCGCTGTCGCTGTCTGCATTGGTCTCGGAACCATCGCGTATCACGCCGACGATCGTGATGAAGTGGCTGAAGGACGAGCCTGATCGTGAGAAGGCGCTGAATGAGTTTGTGCAGGACCTACTACAGAGCGACAGAGAGGAGGACAACAAGGTGGGTGAATTGTGGGCGTCTCCACTGGCTGATACGTTCAAGATAACTCATGGGGTTTTGTGTGTTACTCAGGTGTTTGCGTCAGTCCACCTCTCGCTCGCGCGATACAGGCGCCAGGTCCAGACGCTTGTCTACGACTCCGTCTTCTTCCCCATTGTCCACATCCTTCGCAGCGTGCCAACCAACGAGTGCTGGGCAAAGACACCCGACGTCAATCTGGGCGACCTGCCGACGTTCAGCACGCTCCCGCAGGAGTACATCACGGTGGTCGCGGACCTTCTCCTGTCTCTGCTGCCGCAACTCGAGCCATTCGCTGAGAGCAGCAGTCTGCAGAAGGCTGCAGTCGCGTCGATTGACGCCTACAACGTTTGCTCTCGAGAGTGGGCGTCGTTCGGCCAGGCATTGCGCCTTTCAAGCGACGAAGTGAAGCAGTGTGAGCGTATCTTCGAGCTTTCACCACCTGAAGACGACGACGAGTCATCGGAAGCAACTGAACAAGGCGTCCCAGACGCAGCGACGTTCGTAGATATCTGGACCTCAGCCGTGGCCAGCGGCACGACCGCAGAACTGCTCACCGCGGTGGCCAAGATCCCATCGCTGTCTGCTCTTGGCGCGAAGCAACTGGAAGCGGATGTGGGCTACTTCCAGAACGTGCTGAATGCACTCAGCGGTGGCAGCAGCGAACGCAACTTCCTTATGGTTGGGCTGCAAGAAGCGCTCCACATCCCAGAAGGAGAGCTGGTACACACGCCGTCAGACGACGAACAGGACGACGTAGAGAAGCGTGTTGCACTACGACTGCGAGAAAGACTGGTTGCCAAACGTCTCGCATCTACGCACCAATCGGTGGAGACGCCAGCAGCAACACCGTCCGCGTCTCAGTTGTTTTAGAAGGGAGCCGTGTGAGCATGTTATGGTACATGGATACTTTACAACTTAGAACTCAATCGTCTTTGGAGCCAGAGGACCCGGACCGGAAGCTGAGGCTCTGAAGCGACATCAGCCGCCTCTGCTTGGAAAACACGGGCCAGAAGTCTCCGCGGATGTTGGCCACTGGCTGATGTCGAGGCTCGTGGCCATGCTGGTTGTCGCCTGCCTCCGCTAGCGTCTCTGCTGCTGCGGGTGCGCGGCTCCTGCGTGGCTTGGGCGATTTGACATCGATGCGCAGTCGCGGGGATAGCGTGGCCGCCTTTCTCGACGCCACCGACTCGAGCTCCGCACTCGCCAGTCGCATGTATGCGTCGGCGCTCAGCCGTTCCTCGTATGCGTCGCTCTTGGGGACGCCGTCTGTAGACACGAACGATGGCCGCTCGAAGTCATCCTCGTGCTCTGGCACTGCTCTCTCATGGTCATCACCGCCAACGCCAAACACGTCGTACTCCATCGGATCGACTAATGGCCGTGACTCTCTCCCTTCACGCGACAGCGATGCGTCGCCCGCGCTTGCCGCTGTCCGCCGACGCAGCGACGACGCCGCAACGTCACGCGCGTAGCCATCAGCGAAGAGTCCAAACTCGTCCAGGCGAACATCGCTCCACCGCACGGTCGCTGCCACGTCCGAGCTCAGCCACGGGTGCTCACACACCTCGTCCATGCTGGGCGCGAGCTCCGGGTCCTTCTCCAGCAGCTTCAGCAGCAGATCTTTGGCCGCACGGCTGAGGTAAACGCCGGTGTCTTCTGGCTCTGTGCTGGAGCCACTGGAGCCACTGGACCGACTCGGCGCGTGCGTTGGGAAGATAACTGGCTGCGTGAGGATTCGCGAGCGGATCTCCTCGAGCGAGATGCCGTCGAATGGGAAAGCACCACAGAGTAGCACATACATTGTGACGCCGAGAGACCAGACGTCTACTTGGCGTGCTTGCTTCCAGGTCGAGCAGCCGTCCACGAGCGCCTCGGCGTCCGAGCACTTCTCCAACACGAACGGCGGTAGGAACTTGATACTGTGTGAGTCGTGCCACAGGAACTGGCGCCGCCGCACGCGGCTACGGAAGGTGAGGTCCCGCCACGCAGCCGCCCGGCCAAAGTCTGCGAGCAGCACCCGCGCGTCTGGCTCCAGGTCCTTGTACAGCAAGTGTTCGGGTCGCACTTCGCCGTGGACGATGCCCTTGCCGTGCATGAACTGCAGCGCCGACGCCGCGCTCGCCACCACGCGGCTGATCTCGCGCTCAGTGATGTAGTACCGCAGTGGCTGTCCAGCAACAGCCGCAGCCATCGCCTGTGGAACGGACGCCGCCGACTGTCTCTCCATTTGCGTGGCCGCCCACGCCGAGTCGGACGCGCCCGCGATCCGCTGGAGCACTTCTCCGCCGCTGGCCAGCTCGAACGCGATCTCGAACGTGTGCCTGGAAGAGTACACGCCGTAGAGCCGCATGATGTTGGTGTGCTCGCCGCAGAGCGACAGCACGTGGATCTCCTGGCGGATGCGGCGCCGCTTCGCCGGGTTCTTCAGCACCGACTTGGCAAACACCTTGAGCGCCACTGCGTCGTGCGTGCGCACATCTCTCGCCTTGTAGATGCCCGGCGCGAAGTCGTCGTCCGCTGTTGTTGCACGGGTGGCTGGGCGGCTCGCGCGCTGGGCCTCGGAGGCCTCGAGCGACTCGCGGCCGTCCGTCAGCAGCGGCACCAGCTCGTCGTAGAGCGCGGCGGCGCGCTTGCGCTTGGGCACCACCACGTCCGAGCAGCAGGACGCGCCAGCGCAAGGTCCCCACCACCACATGAGCACGCACGCAGGAAGCAGAGAAGGAAGGAAGGAAGGATCGGAAGTGAGACCGTCGTCTACTGCGACGGCGGCGGTGCGTCCGCCTTTCGCTACTCGGTGGGTGCAGTGGATGTGGTAAACAACCCTCCAAGGGCGTCCCGTCACGACACCCATGCGGATATCAGCCAATCAAATGCATCTTGTCTTAATTTCAACCAATGAGAAGTCTCTATCAGAATGAAGGCGTTGTATTTTAGCCAATCCGAAGCAACTTCAAACAGTCAGACCTGACGCGGCATCGGAACGGAGCTCCTCGGGTCGGAAGATCAAATCCGCGCTGGAGGGGGAGAGAAGAAGGAGTGGACGATGTCGCTGCATCCGCGCCGCCACTTGGAGAAGCTGCGGCGGGGCGAGTTCATCGAGGCCAACGCGCTGCTGGCGCTGTGCGAGCGCATGAAGGACCTGCTGGTGGAGGACGACAACGTGGTGGCAGTGCGCTCGCCCGTGACGATCTGCGGCGACATCCACGGCCAGTTCTTCGACCTGCTGGAGCTCTTCAACATGAGCGGCCAGGCGCCCGAGACCAACTACATCTTCCTGGGAGACTTCGTGGACCGCGGCGCCATGAGCGTC
>JAADVE010000353.1:0-21048 GCA_023334595.1 Pythium utonaiense
CGGTGGTGCTTCTTGAACTTCTTTCCGAACAGCTTCTTGTGGCTGTCGTGGTACATCTTCCATCGGAACTTCTTGATGATCTTGACAGTGACGTGGTACTGCATGATCACGCCAACCACGAGCAACGCCATGATCATTCCGAGATACGCGAGCCATTCGCTGGGGATCACCACGGTCGTCGAACCGTCGTGGCTGGCGGTGTCGTAGTGGGTGATGTGCGTAACGTCGGGGAAGTGGCCAGCAAAGTGGCCGAAGCCCCACCCGACCGAGGTCGCGCCAATATAAGCCGTGGAGAAGATGATCACAGGCTTCTTCGACTTCAACGACATGCCACCCATCGCCAGGCCCAGCACAGCAGACAACATGACCAGCACAACGTTCGGGTCTTCCGGGGAGATCTTGTGGCCAAACGCTAGGTGAATCGAGAACGCCAAGAGCACACCGCCTGCAACGCCCGTGATGAACTTGGCAAAGTAGAACACGATACCGGCAACCATCATACCTCCGATGAAGAACCCGATCCACGATCCAGTCGCGTATGAGCTCTCATCGGACGAGAAAGACCCGACAAATTTGGCTGCGAGGATACCACCGATGACAAAACCGTACAGAGCAACCACAGGCTTGTACAGGATGATTCCGCCAAACGCCAATCCGAAGCCGATCAGGATCGCGCCAACGGCCAAGCCACCTTTGCCAATGTCGACGTCCACGGTCACGTTCATCTTGGGCATGACCAAACCTTGTTTGCTCAGTGATGGAAGGCGCGTGTCATTGCCAAACTTGCTCGTGTTCGACGACTGGTATTCGTGGTACGTGATCGTATCGTTCGCGTCGTTAGCAGCTTGAACTTGGCCGGGGGTCTCATCTGGAGAGTCATCGGCAACGACACATTGTACATGGAAGACCAGCGCCAGGACGAGCAGCCCCCAGATCACAAGTGGTCGCGCAGTGTTTGATCGACGCTGCATATTGTCGCGAGGCGTACAATTTAGGGAATGAACTTCATAGCGTGCTTGGCTCCTGACTCTAGGGCTATAGTTTATCGTTTGCCGCCGCGTTTTTTCATCGACGCGTGGTCCAACAGCGACGTGGTTGCACTCATCGTGACCATCTGAACGACCAGAGGTGGTGGTGACGCTCGACAGACCGTGGCCACATGTAGTGATCCGGTGACCCTAGGATGCGTGTGGTTTCACGCGGCCAGGCATTCACTGGCCCCGTCCACATGCACAATTCCATGGTCTCCAATCGACGTCGTCGAGCATATGAGACTCTGCTATGTGGGGTGTTGAGGTTGGAGCCCATCAAATCTCGGTAGAAGTTGAAGGGTTGAGACGCCTGTGAGATGTGATTTTACCAATGCACGGCCATCTGTCCGTATGCATCATGTGTGGTTGGTGAGATCTACCGATCGCAGCTTGTGAGTTAGGAGGGCAAGTGATAAGGATAGTTAGATCGGTAGTGAGGGAGAGGGCGGTAGAAGGTGGACTAGCAAGAGAGAGAGAAGTCGTGGGCTCAACTTGGTAAAGATGACGTTTTACAGTCGGGGACGAGCCATATGAGATCGGCTTCCGGTGGAGTAGGAGAGCTGCAGGAAACGTATGTGGAGTCGACCTGTGGATAGGGGGGGGTATCCATATCGAGTAATGGAGGTTCAGTAAATGACTTGATCATCGATTGCTGGAATGGCTTCATCCACGGCCCTCTGACCGTCACCGGTGCTAGGAATTCGCCCGTGTAAGGATGAAGATGGCTCGACGCAGCCGTACTCGAGCAGTACGATCGACATAGTAGATGGAGCCAATGACTCCACAATGGGAGCTAAGTTAGGAATTTAATAGGTGTCTCTATGGCGACTTGCCGCTGAGTCGCCAACGATAAATAGGTTCTAGTTCACGGTCTCACACGAAGTAGCCGTCGTGGTGGCCGTAGTAAGGATTGCGGTGGTGCTTCTTGAACCTCTTGCCAAAGAGTTTCTTTTCGAGGGCTACGTGTTTCCGCAAGTGCCGTGGGAGCAACTTCTTAGCCGTCCACTGGAACTGGATGATCATCCCGAGCGCCGTCACCAGCACGATACCAGCCAGGTACGCAAGCCACATACTAGGGATCACGACGACCGTGCTGCCATTGAAGTCTGTCGACTCGTAGTGCGTCAAATGTGTGACGTCAGGAAACTGGCCGACGAAGAACCCCACTCCTCTAGCAGCGGATGCGCCAGCGAGGAAGCTTGTCGAGAAGATGACCACGGGTTTCTCGTACTTGAGCGCTAGAAAGCCCATTCCCGTTCCCAGTAGTATTGACAACACTGCCAACACGACGTTAGGGTTCTCGGGATTTATCTTGCATGCCGCTAGTAAGTGGATCGAGAATGCTGTCAGCACGCCGCCCACAGCACCCGCGACAAACTCGCTGAAGTAGTACACGAGACCAGCACAAACGATGCCGACGATGATAAACGCGATCCACGTGCCAACGACAGCGCCGCTTTTATCGCTTGCGGAAGACATGACTGCCTTTGCAGCAACCATACCACCCGCAATTAATCCGTATTCGCTCAAGATGAACCGGTAGAATCGATAGCCGAACACGCTGAGCATGAAGCCGTGCCAAATCGCGCCAGCCGCGAGGGCTTTCTCGCCCACGTTCAGGTCTACGGTCACGTTGAGTTGTGGCATGCTGAAGCCATCCTTGCTCAGTGAAGGCATTCGCGTACTATTTCTTGCGTTGTTGGTCGCATTTCGTGCTTGGCGTCGCTTGGGAGGCGCCGTTTCGTTGGCCGGGGCAAGGGTGATGAAGGCATCGTCGGAAGACTCGTCCGCGGTCACGCAGTTCAAGATTAATGTCAGCGTGAGGATCAACGTGATCCAATGGACACGAGGAGACATCGTCCTTGTCGGCCGATGAATATTGCACCGAGGCAAAGCACTTTCGATAGTGAGAGGAGGAGCCCGAGCGATTTGCGTGGCCGCTCCGACGCCGCGCTTTTTCTGTCAGTCCCTGGCTCACTCTTTGAACGCGAACTCGGTTACGTTGCAAATCATACGGTCGAGCAAAGGTTAAAGGTTGGTAGTGTCCATCTGGATGATCGGGTCATGTGGTACCAACCAACACGACGTGTGTCCTCTCACCGCGTGGCCCAAGATCAGGAGGAGTCAGCAGCTGTGAGACCATCGCGTGGGCTACACGATCTCAGCCATGATGGTACTCTCTGCTAGGCGCATGGTGGCGCTGGTAGTAGTGGTGGTGGTGGCGTTGGTCTCGTCTCTTCTAGAAGAAGGTGATTATGATGGAGAGAGCTCCGAGCTGAACATCTATACAGTTCAATGAGCAACGAGAGCAGTGATCGTTATACATGATCACGCTTAGCCTTGGGATCTTGAGACGAGCACGATAGCCGTCATCGATCGGCAGGTCGATGGAGACCACTGCGTTGTCCATGGCTGCGTTTATCGACTCCATCAGTCTGGGAGGCCTCTATCGCACTCTGAGCTCGCGCGGACTCTACTGTGATCACCCACATTTCGTCCATCGTCAACAAACAGGAAGTGGGTTTCCGATCTGTCACGATCGTTATCGAGCGCTAGCAGTCCAAAACACCTACACGAGGGCAGCCAACCCACGCCGATACAGAGATCGCAAACACAATGAATCACACCTATTGGATCTTTTGTCATCATCGACGTTGTAGAGCGAGCTGGGGGTCGATCCATTCGACGCAAAGGGTATCAGGACAGATCATGAGGCATTGGTGAGCCCAAGAGCAGCATGCACATGAAGGATATGACTCTGACTTAAATATCTTCATTAGTATGCGTTCAAACGCACTATATCCGCACTGCTACAGCTACGGCTTCTGCTACTTATACTATGTAGACAGCTAATAAATAACTACCTCTGCTCATACGAAGAAGCCTGGATCGCGGCGCATGGGGTAGTGGTGGCCCATCGGTGGGCCGTACATCGCGTAGAACTGGTGTTGGTCCATATCATAGCTGTGGCGGTGGTGCTTCTTGAACTTCTTGGCAAAGAGCTTGCGGCTGCTCTTCATGTACTTCTTCCAGCGTCGACGCTTAATAAACTGGAGCGTCACGTTGTATTGGATGACCACCCCTAGCAGGAGTAGCACGATGATAGCGGCAAAGTAGGAGAGCCACTCGCTTGGAATCACGACGACCGTGTTACCGTTGAAGTCGGGCGATTCGTAGTGCATGAGTTGATCGATGTTTGGGAAGTGGCCAGCGAAGTGGCCCACACCCCACACAGCCATTACGGCACCGATGTAGCTCGTCGATAGGATTATCACCGGTTTCTTGAACGGCAACGCGAGCAGGCCAAACAGAAGACCGAGCACGAGACCGAGTCCGTAGAAGACCATGATCGGATCCTCCGGGTAGATCATGGATGATCCCAAAACGTAGACCGTAAACGCAATGAGCACACCACCAGCCATGCCGATGATGATCCTCCCGAGACATGCGATGATACCAGCGACCACGAGGCCACCCACCGCGAATCCGAGCCATGAACCTTGTGTGACCCAAGGTTTGTCGGCAGCGAAGATCATCACGGCCTTCGCGGTGATGACACCACCAACCACGAAGCCACACAGGCCGAGAATTGGTTTGAACGAGACGATACCCGTTAAGCACAGCACGAAACCCAAGCCAATTGCTCCGGCCGCGATCGCGCTCTTCCCGAGTTGGATATCAATCGAGAGTTCGAACTGGGGCATTGAGAAGCCACTTGAATTTAGCGACGGAGGCCGCGGGGTGTTGGTTGCGGTCATGTTCGATGGTCTTCGAGTACGGTTTGCAGGTCGTCGAGTGTGATTCACGGCGGGTCTGATGGTCTCGACTGCGTCCACGGCGTCGCCGTCGGTAACTGCTGCGGTGCATTGCACCATAACCACCAGCGCGAGAAGCACCATCAGCCACGGCAGGCGAGACCGTGTCTTCATTGTTGGTCCGTGCAATGGTGTACACAATTAGATAAATGCTCGGTGTCGGACTCCACCGAGTGTACAATCTCAGCACCTCGAGCAGGGCAAAGGTGAGGTGATGATCGGCATGGCGGACTGGATGTCCGTCTGTTGCTGATTCGTTGAGCCCAGAAAGTGCAACCAATCGTGTGCATTGATTGGTTAATAGTGGATACTGGAGCTCTTCATGAGCCAATCATAGCACATGTAGAAGTTGTTAGGAGCTCAGCCATGTGGATCGCACTCCGGATGGAGTCTCACGAGTGGTTCGTCGTCGACGGTCGTGGCTCCTGGACGGGCAGATGGACGTCTGCGTGGTTGGCAGATCCTTCTGATGGTGATCTGGTGGAGACGCAGGAGAGAAGACCCCGATCGAGCGAGCAGCTCCTTTGCCGGTGTTGACGGAGACGACTCGCCCACATATCAGACAAACTGCTGGGCCAGCCGCGAGAGTGTGGGGGCTGTCGGGCTCGTTGAGGGGCACAAGTAGCCACGTGCAGGGGCATACATATCGACGTACGTTTCCTCTATTGTGTAGTCGAGAGGCACTCCCTTCAAGACGCTCCTTGCTGCTTTCCGATCGTGGTTCGCAGCATGAGAGGGGGTGCCATTAAACGGATTTGAACTTGTTGAACGCCAGCGTGATCTCGTGGAGCTGAGCATCTAACGGATCTCCCATCAGATCACATTCAGTGATCGGGTGATCTCGTAGAGGCAGCTTCATTTTAGATTTTCGTGGGCCCACGATATCCGCACCCTCATCGTGGTTGGTTTTCAGCCGAGCCTGCGATCGGCACGAAGCGAATGTGTAAGTTGTCTATAAACCACAGCGCCTCAATGGTAGGGCCACTCACCTTTCTCCCAGAGCTAGCGTGACTCGTCGCACCAAGGACAGCACTGGCTAGATATTCTTCCACGAGTGTGGGGAAGACACGAAGCATCTGGATGATGTCTCCGCTTTCCCGCGCTTCGTCATATATCGTCTTCGGTGCGTCACGCCCTCCTCGAGCTTCCAAGCCAGTGTCGAATTCGTGGGCGAGTCGTTGCTTGTTGGCTGAGACGAACTGCGCGTACTGGGTGAAGATCGTCCTAAGCCGAGACACCACGAGTTGCTCTTTTGTTTCAACAGCTTCGCGCAGTTGTTGCTGATTCGCCTTTTCCCACTCTACCCGCTCCAACGATTCGGTGAGGTGCTGATTCAAAGCGTTTTGATGCTCGCTCAGTGTTGCAGCATCTTCAAGCTCCCTCTCCAGCTCGCGGACAACAGTCTCTTGCTCCATACACTGCCTCAAGCGATGCTGGAGTTTTGATAACTCATGGTCTTTCTCTTCCAGCTGAGTTGCGAATTGCGTCTCGAGCGCCATCAGCTCCGCATTTTGAAGCAACACGCTCTGGAGCCTTTGCTGCTGCGTGCTCAGCAGATTTTCCTGCTCGAAGATTTGTGTCGCAAGCGCATCTCGTAGGTGTTCCTGGGCGTGAGTGTCGCTCGCTTCCTCCTCCATCACCGACAACTGAACTGCTTGCTCCTCGATTTGAGCTTGCGCCTACCCGCAGTTCCATCATCAGTAATTGTCACTCTTTGCACAAAAATGAAGGCACGCTTACCTGAAGTAGCTTGGTTTGGGTCTCAGTGAGAGTGTCTTGAAGGCGTCTGTTATCTTCCGTGACCGCTGCACTTGTTTGCTCTAGGGCTGCCTTGCTTTCACGAAGAGCAATAATCTCAGCCTCTACACGATTGATGTGTTCGCGCCCAGCATCTAACCTACTAGCTGCTTGATTGATCAATGGTCGAAGCCAGGGCAGGTAGTCTTTGGTGCGCTCAGTCACCGTCGACAGTCCATCAAACCACCGAGAGATTCCCTCCAGGCTTGAATGGCGCCCACTTCCACTCTGAGACGACCACTCATCCACGATTCGTTCGACGACGCTGTTGATGGCCTCGATCGCGTCCCATTTGTTCGCTGAGTCCTTTGCTTTGTACGACTGGTCATCCAATTCACTGATTCGCTGGCGGTATTCCTCCATCTCTGCCCTCAAAGCTTGATTCTCGAGCCGTAACTGTTGCGTGGATGCCACCTCAGCTTCTAGCGTCTTGATATGTCGCTCATGAGCATCTTCCTTCGTCACAAACTGGTCGATCGACTGCAACAACCCCTCCTGGAGCGCCTTAAGCTCTTCGACTTGACGCTGGGACTTGATGAGGTCGTCGCATGCGCGTGATGATTTTTCTCGTTCTTGATCCGCCGTTTGCTGGATCTCTGAGATCTGCTTAACGAGCGAAGCTTCTTTCTTTTGCCACGTGTCTCGCATAGATTCCCACTTTCGTGAAACCTGGGTCTTCGCATTCAGCTCATTCTCCAATGCAGTAATTCGTCTCATTTGCTCCTCTTGAGTTGCGTGCTCTTCTCGAAAACGCATATGTTCAGAATGCGCAAGGCGTTGTACCTCTTCGAGCTTCCGCTGGAGCGACGTCTCCCGCATTTTTTGTGCGGCTGCCTCTTGCTCGCATCGGGACAACTCGCGTTGCAGCTTGTCGTCAGCTTCCAGTTTCAGCGTTTTGCACTCCAAGTGTTCGCTTCTCATCTCAGCAAGTGACTTCTGAAGTTCTCCGATCTCATTCTCTTGCTGATAGATTGTGTGCCGCAGCTCCGCCAAGACAACCAACAGCTCTTCATGGCCAGTAATACGTAACTCCGACGCCTTCAAATGCACTGCCTCCTCCAAGACGCGGATGTACAAACGCTGCTCGTGTTGGAGATCAGATGTGGTGACGTTTGCAGTTTGATCCATCAACTCCTGATGGTTCTCGCGAAGCTCCGATAGAGCTTCTTCAATGCGGCGGATCGCGTCACGGGTCTCCTCAGCATTCTCCTGAGTATGGAGAAGAGTTGTCACGTCTTGTGGCCGTATCTCTCTTTTGGGGGTGTCAGTTACTATCCCGCTGGTGCGGCGTTGTTGAGAAGTAACCTGGTTCTTTCCGGCTGACCCCACAGACCTGGATACGGCCGTCGTGGCAGCTCTGCTTCTTGACGAAATGGTCGTCCTCTGGGTTGCTCGCTGAACATCCACCTGCATGCTCAGTTGCTTCACTTCTCCACGCAATCGGTCGAGGTCCTCGTCTTTCTTCTCCATCTGCTCATACACTTGAGTGAGCTCGGCTGCCTGGTGGCGCAACTTCTTTGCTAGCGCATCCACTGGATTTACCGATAGCTCCAGCGCAATATTGGCGACTGGCGTCGACGGTCTTGCAGATACGTCCTGTGCAGTCCTTGATCGAGGCGATCGCGGTGTCGCCTGTAGTGTTTTCACTTCTGTCGTCGGTAATCGCGGTGGGGAAGGCATGCGAATTGATGTCGCTGCGGCTGTAGCTCGACTTCGAATATTGCCCGGTGGCTTTGGCGCCGAAGCAGGCGCTGGAGGCGGTCGCTGACGGGTCGGAGATCGCAGTAAACCGGGTGACGTCGTAGTTGCGGCTCGCGCTGCAGGATTCTGTCTATTACTCATTGGCGCTGGACGGGACGGCGCTGATGGTGACTCGACGGTCAATAAATGCTCGCTGAATGATCCGCGTGTGAACTGGATACCTGGTGGTGAAGAATCTTCTGGAGAGTGTAGTCCTTGACTTACCCGACCACCTTGTCGCCTAGTAGCGCCTCCATCACCCGCATATCCTTTTGTTTCGCTCGTCTTGCGTTGCATTCTTCCTTCGACAGCCAGGTCTCGCTTGCTCAGTGGTGGCGACCTTTCGATCCGGGGGCTGAGCTGATTCGTACTAAGTACGAAATGGAAGGAAGCCATTGAAGGAGATGCTGCCTCTATGCGTCTTCATCAAAGTCCTCGCTGTACTCGACTGGACCTGCAGTTGGCTGTCGTGGCTGGGCGAAGCGAGGTGGAGACATCGCAAGAGGAGACAATTCACCGAGGGAGTACGAGCCAGAAGACGATGGCGCGTATTTGTCGTCTTCGCTCGAGTAAGCGCCGCTATCTGCGTCATTCCGCTGCTCCACGTGGTCCTCATGGCCTGCATCCGGCGAATTGTAGCCCTCGTTGTCGTCAGAGCCTGGTAGGACTCGATGCTCAGCTTCAGCATCCTTCTTCTCTGACCTCATTGGTGTGAGTTGGCGCACACACGCAGTGAAGTCTGCCTTGTTCCAGAAGCCATCCTTGTCCGTGTCGAACTCTTGGATCACGCTTTCAGCCTCTTCATTATTGAGTGTCACTCGGAAGCTCTGGAAGCCCGCACGCAGTTCATTTCTCGCAATGAGCCCGTTGCCGTCGCGGTCGAATCGCTGGTACAAAGACTCTACAATCCGGTCTTCAGAAATGCCCTTGAGTCTTGTCGACTCACGCTCCGATGCCCACACGCGAGCAATCACAACTCGCAACTCTTCAATGTCCCGCGTAGGAAACTGCCACTGCAGGATCTCCTTCTCCGTGATCCATCCACTGCCGTCGGCGTCCAACAGCTTCGTTGCTTCATCCACATCCTTCGCTGAAATAAACGGGAATTTTGTACGCATGGCGTTCTTGAACTCGCGTGCCCGCACTTTGCTCTCATTTACATGGCGAGTCTTATCCACAAGAACCGCTCCCGGAATCGACTGGAACCACTCCAGCAGAGCCGGCTCATCGCTGAATGCTGCTCGCATAGCAAGCCGAATACCTTCCACGATCGCGTATCGCTCGGCTCGGCTCCGATCGTTGATAATACTCTTTGACTGTTGTTCACCCAACAGTAAACCTGTCCACTCCTCCAGCGTGATGACCCCGTTCCCGTTCAGATCGATAAGCTTCACGATCTCTTCTGCTAATCGAGTCGGATCTGACACCAGGGCCTCGTACTGCTGACCGCTTTCAACCACTGAACGCAACTCCGTGAGGTCGACCGAGTAAAAGAAGCTTGCCAGCTCGCTCACGTTGATCTTCTTGCTGTGGTTGTCATCGATTCTCTCGAATAGCTCGACAGCTCGCTCAAGGCTCTGCTTGTGTGATAATGAGCCTGAGTCGAGTTCCGCTAGCTCTCGTAATATCCTGCGAAGGACCGACGCCATGTCCAACTCAGGTTTCGCGTGTCTGTCGATGGTTGACTTCGAAGTTACGGTTGCTGCTTTCGAGTCGCTAACACGAAGCCGTAGCCACGAGAGGAGCTCGTCGAACGAAATCGTGCTGTCTCCATCTTGATCAAGCCGTAGTACAAGTCGACTCAATTGTGCAGGCGTAAATCCTAATCGCAGCGATGCGAGCACCCGGACGAAATCCCGTCGAGCACACCTCAGCTGGTGGTTACTGCGGTACGCGTTCTTGAATACCCATCGGACTGCATCTTCGATCGAATCAGTATGCTTTCGGGCTAGCTTGATTCGCTCCAGGATGGCATCACGCAGTCTGTAGCCGAGTATTCCCAATTCCTCTTCAACTGGTCGCTGCGGCGACGATGACGACGAATAAATGCCAGCGAGAGCAAAGGAAATGAACTCAGAGATACTGATGCTGTCACTGGCAGTCGGGTCGCTCACAAAGCACTCCTTCAAAATTGCGACGTTCTCACGTGTCACGCGGAAGTTGATCGAGGCCATGCAATCAACCAACTCTTCCACATCCAGTTCACCGTTGCCGTCGATATCAAACTCTTGAAACACATGCGTTAGAGCCTCGCGGAACGCAAAGTAGTCGTCCGTTGATTTGTTTAGCGCGTTCAAATGGTCGGCTGCAGCTTCAAGAACGCGCCGTCGAAGACTTGACACCGCGTTCGCGACCTCTTCGATCATCATACTCGTGCTACGATCTTCATCATCTCCACGATCTTCATCCTGGAACTCTTCTCCAGGTGAAGATCGAGTCGCCTCGCGAATGTGATCAGTTGCCTTCGCGTTTGAAGATGTGTCATCCTTCGGTCGAAGTCTGGTGGTTTGCGCGATGAGCGTCTCTTGGCTTATCGCGGGAAGATCGAAACCGCGCGTAAATTGAGCCAGAGTCATCGTGAGGGGCTTCGTAGGAATCTCGCACTTTGCTCGCACCAAGGCTATGATCGCTCGAGTCATCTTCCGATCGATACGGATGCCGAAGTACCGAATACCCGAGCGGAATTCTGCTCGATCCACAACCCCATCCGCTCGACTGTCGAGTTTGGCGAACAGCGAGGTGCTGTGGGCGCCTTTCTGACAGGCTAGTGTGAAGATTCGCTTGAGCTTTTTCCACGTCGCGACGAGATCGAGTGCTCGAACCGGATCACCAAGTTCCTCTTCGCTCTCATCATTATTCACAACGGCGCCAGTGCCGTGTGTGACACGAAGCTGCTCCTGCTGCTGCCGGACAAGGTCACGCTCGCGCTCGCGCTCAGCTTGAGCGGCAGATTCTCGATCAGCCGCTACCATGAGTCGATGCTCCCGGTGATGCAGAAGCTTTTGGCGAAGGGGCGGCCACTTTTGCTGACATAGAAGTCTGCGGAGGTGGGTTTGAATGCGCGTTGCTGCTCGTTCTCGTCGAGCCGAATGCTCGCTTCTTCTCTTCTTCATGAACGATCGGGCCATACGCTGCAGCTTAATCACGCACCGGACTTGCCGACGAAGCGCTAGACCGGTAATACCTGCCTCAAACTGTTCTCGCTTCTGTCGATCTTTGAAAAGGTTCTGCAGTCGAACTTTCTCATCTTCAATGCGTCTGGCCTTGTCGAGCTCCTTTTGCTGCCTCCGTGCTTCCTCTCGCTCCTCCCACGTCATCAAAAATGAAGGTCTCTTCGAGACCACGTCCGAACTCTCCCGCACTGGTGACGATGCACCGCTGGTGGCAAGCTCACCTCGGAACCCATGGTGAGGGGATGAGAGCTCATGCACCGATCGCTGAGGACTGCCGATCAGAGAAGGTTCTTGGTGTCCATGCTGCTCGAGCAATTTTCCATACGTGCTCGTCAGTAGATCCACTTCTTCCAACTCTTTCTGAAGTCGCCGTTTCTGGTCTATCAACTCCTTGTGCTCGCGTCTTCGATTCCGACGCACGGAGCGTAGCACGCGATTGTGTTCTTCGTACTGATCTCGCCGTGAAGACAACAACTCCACACAGTGCTCAACGTACTGTGTTGACAGTTGCGCCAATCGAAACGCTTTCAGTTGCTCTTCATCCACGACAAATTCATCATCCTCCTCGATTTCTCGCTCCATATCACCGTGAGCCACGTCGCCGAAAAATGTCAGCAGCTCGTCAACATCCCCCTGGAGGAAAATCCGCCTCACATTCGCAGCAACAACCCAGGACCATTCGATTTTCGATGATGGCTGAGTGAACTGAAACGACGGATCAACCACGATGGGGCGTGCTTCCTTGGCTTGTTCATTGTTCGGGTCTGGAGCCACGCGTCCTCGTCGCCGTTCCGAAATTTGCTGCTGGATTCTTTGTGTGCGGCCATCATACCGATGGAAGGAGATTGAAACTTGAACGCTGAGCCTGCTTAAGCTCTGAGGAAGAAGCGCCGCTTCCTTGCTCGAGTCGAGTGGAAACCACATAAGCCTCTTCGATTCCGTACTGCTTCGCTCCTCCTCGGCGTTGTTTCGTTGAAGCGCGCGAAGACTGATACTCGTCGCGCCTAAGAACACAGCTACATCTGTGAAGCGGTTCCATACCTGCAGCTCGATCCAGTCGGCTTCGATCGGGAGAATCGCAATGCTCGCCAAATTGTCCCCTGACCAATGGGCGGTGTATTCGCTGTGACGGTGGTGAGCTCGGTTCAGCTGGTCTGGTGGCGCTCGGTCTTCTGGTATCTCGACGGCAACAACAGCGTTTCCATCACCCTCGCGCCGATACCGCATGGCGATCACGTCTTCATGGAGAATGCGCACAAAAGGCGCGGTCTGGGTGGATGCGAGTCCCGCAATGGCACTGAGCTGCACGTGTGTGGAGCCACCGATCACACCACCGCTGGAGCTCTTCATTATCGCGTGAATTGGCTTGGCTCGCTGGACGTGTCGTTTTTGCTGGTTCCTGAATCGTTCCATATTTTCATCCGCGTCGCTTCGAAAGATCCCTGACAGCCATTGAAGTCTGTGTGTCATTGTGAGCCTCCTCGGACAGATCCTGCGTGTGCCAAGATATCCTACGAGGGTAGAGCGTCAATTCTATCATATCTATCAGTGCTTAAATCATCGAACCTGTTCAAATCAGCTTGGTGTGCTCGTCAGCGTTGCCGAGATTGAGGGGCTCGGGCACGGTGACGATCGGGTTGCCGTACTTGTCGTACGTGACCGTTTGGTCTTCGCAGCCTTGGACGACGTGGATGAAGAAGTAGAGCACAGACGTCCGTGCACCGAGTACCAATAGTACGATCGTGTAGTCTCCTCCCAGATACATCTGAGTCCATGGGTTCAACAGGTAGTTGAACAGACCGAATACGAATGACACAATAGCCATGAAGGCCTGCAGCGTGCCGTACAGTTCGGGAGGGAAGCACATCACTGGCACGAGAATAGAAGTTAGCCACTCGAGCTCAGGGGTTCACAACAGGGCCGGGGACACTCACTGATGTACGCAAACTGGAGAGCATACAAGCACGCCTGGGCCATGGCGTAGACGAAGAACATGCCGATTTGGACATGGAGCGAAGGCACGAGAAGCAGAGCGATGAATCCTTGGACCATGACGAGACAGGTAATGAAGATCACCTTGAAGCCGTAGTGGTCGATCACATATCCCACAACCGGCGAGTAGATGAACGTTCCGTTCACGAGCACTGGGAACAGGATATTGGTATACAGGGCAACGTCTGATGTGTTGCCCTCGCCAAGAGTAGCCAGGATGTTGGGGATCGCGCCACCTGCAAAGCCGAATATGAGGGAGATCCAGCCGAAGTACACGGCAAAGAACCACAGATCACGTCGCTTGAGCTCATCTCGCATGCCATCCATAAGGCCGAGTGGGTTCTATTGCAGCAACGAAATCGGAAAGTGATTAGCCAACACGTGAAACGTAACCATCAAGAGTGCCAACCTCACATACCACCCATCGAGGAGCTTCGATATGGAAGGTAGGGACTGCCAGCGAGTCACGCGCACGAACGATGTTGTTCGTCGGAAACAACAGGAAACATAGCACCATACAGCACAACACGAGGACCCTAGAGTACGCAAGCAGGTCATGTTAGCTCAAGGCAGGGTTCTCGGCAACCAGCGACGAAGGACGAAGACGCACCCGTAGGCTCGGAAGAACGCCGGGCGCGTGATGCCATCGACTTGGAGCAGCATGTAGATATATCCTGAGCAATTGAACAGACTGGACAAGGCGCTGCAGACAAATCCTTGGACTTCAAAGAGCTGGAGGAGCTGGAATGCTGCGAGGTACGAGCCCATTCCACCGGCTCCTATCAGCGAATACCCGATAATGATCCACGCACCAGTGCCAGCGTGCGAGTCGCCGTACGCAAGCGCGAAGTTGCCAAGAGCAGACATGGCTAACCCGAGAATAGCGGTCAGTCGAGGTCCCGCGACGTCCAGAAACACTCCGAAGAACGCGTTTGCCGCACTGAGACAGAGGAAGCTGGTCGAAAACACGTACTGGAGCCGGATCTCTTGCTTCGCACACGTCACGACTGGCCCATCGTGATAGTCTGGGCCTTCACAGAGCTCGGACCACTGGTTTTCACGGACAAGTGTCGAATAAATAGGGCCGAAGCCCAAGATCAAGCCACCCGACGTGGCCAACACGACGACACAGGCGACCAAAAACATCACCTCTTTGGATAGATGGCATCGTGACGGATCCTCCTCCATATCTTCGTCCTCGTCATCGATGTCCATGCTCGGTATCGACGCCATCATTGGCTGGACGTACTCATCCGCCAAGTCATCCAAGCTGCATTTCCGGTCGAAGGAGTCGATCATGGAGCCATCGCAGATGGGCACAACCGCAGAGCCAACGCTTGTGGGCGTCGCGGCAGGCGAGTCGTATCCATTCACGCTGTTGCTGGTGGTGTGTCTGCCGAGAGGAGTATTCTTGTAGTGACGCAGACTCGGCGCTCTCGTCGAGCGCGTGGAGGGCAGAGAAGCGGACGATCGACGCCGCAAACGCGCACTGCCCACGTTGGACGCGTACGAGCCGTACCCTTCGTCCTTGAGCTCCTTGTGGGAGGCCATCTTCAGGAAGATGTACCGCTGGGACATCGCGAATTATTTTGGCGCGAAAAGAGGAGGCGTGCTCGTGGGGCGGATTGCGTGGCTTGTACGGATCACTCAGAGATGAGAAGATGACCGGCGTGTAGCTCGGTCACAGGCGAATCGATGGATACCGCTCCCTGCAGCGCAATGGATACCTGCGTAGCGTGGAGCGCGAGCGCGTCGGTGTCTTCCGTAGCGTTGGCTCGATGAGCTCGGCAGGTTTCCTCCCCTCTCATGGGCAAACCAACGGCTGATGGTGTAACCCCTAAACTGCATGTAAAACGGATGTAAAATCTACCTTCTAAAGTGAATAATCGATCTTTCCAGGAGATGAGATGACCAGCAAATACGACGGAGGATGAGTGTGGACACACTCGTGAAAGATGATACATCGTGAATTAGCGAAACGATGATGCCAAGTTGAACTCGCTCCTGGACGTTACGGTTGAATTTCAGCCAATTAGATCGTCGAAGCAGTGTATGGTGTTCTTTTTCTTGCGCGTGTCTCCTCCACAACGTGACGCTACCCACTCGACTGACGCCGACGAATTGGGCGTGTAAATATATCATGTTTCAGAGGTTTGTTCGGTCCAACTGTGAAACAGTGCAGACATGCAGGAGCCAGTCGTCCTTCCCCGTCCCGAGTCCGGTAGCTTCCGGCCACACACCGCGCACGGCGGCGACCAACTCGGTGAGGGATCAAGAGAGTTTGTGGAGTCCGTCATGGAGAACTAATAGCAGATCGTTACTGTATGTGTGGGTATCCACACCGTCGTTAAACCGCTTCAACGTTGGCGGTGGCTGTACACTGCGGGAGGATTGCGTGGCGTCACCACCTCTTGTCACACAGAGACGGCGCGGTCCATCGTTCGACTCAGATTCAGAGGTGGACTGGCTGGCACGAGATGAAGCCATTATCGTACTGTGCACAGATTTGTTACAAGACGCCTGTCTGTGAAAGGTCAAAGCTGCCACTAAAACCTCAGGATACTCTAGTTCTAACCTCGTCCAAACGATGGGGTCCACCACCCCTAACCACTCAAGCGGACGTGTGAAGCTTGGCGTACACCACCGCAAGAGCAACTTGGGTCAATGGAGCGGACGCGGACGCCCGTTGTGTTGCCGCCCGAGCGGACGGACGAACAACAGTGTGGATCAACGTCGAAAGGCTCCTCTCCTTCCTTGAGTTTGCCACGGCGCATTGCCCGCGGCTCATTCACGACTCCCAGCGAGCAGTAGCATTTCTCCGGCCCTCACAAACAACGCGAGCCTACCTCCAGACCTCGGGATCCACCATGCCAATCGACGCTGCGAGCTCCAGCAGCACCCCCACGGCGGCGCTGGCCAGCCCAGCGCGCCGTCAGCAGCAGCAGCCCTCCCTCGCGACTGGCGCAGTGCCATTGGGCGTACCCAGCTCGTCCACAGCGGCGGCTCACGAGAGCGAAGCGGAGGCCTCGGACGCTGAGCTCCACGAAGCCATGAGCGACGAAGACGACCTGGTGGCCACCTCAGCCACCACCAAGTCGCCTCGTAAGGCGCGCGACGCGCCAGCCAGCCCTCCGCGCCGCAAGCGCGTGCGATGGTCGACCATCACCATCCATGAGTTCGGTGTCGGCCTCGGCGGCAGCACGATCTCTGAGCGCGGTGGCCCTTCTATCGGCCTGGCGGACAAGCCTGAGTTCACATGGACTACCAAGGTGGGCGAGATGGCGGAATGCAGCGAAGGCATCCACCGCTTCACGCCCGAGCAGCGAACGCGCCTGCTCAAGGCCGTCGGCGTCTCGGACGGAATCATCTCGCGATACGCGCGTGAGACAAGCATCATCCTCAAGTCTCGACGAAAAACGATCGCCGAAGGCTCGAACGAGTCCTCCTCAGAAGAAGAGGAAGACGAGGAGGAAGAAGAAACGGAGGATGAAGACAGCGAAGACGACCTCGACATGTACTCCCGTAAGCGCAAGGCCTCTTCTCAGCACTCTATCTACATCGGCCACCCACAGTTCGCCCCTCTTCGACGGCCTCGTATGATCCCTGCCAACTACGTCTGATACCACAACACCGAACGAGACGCACACAGGGCCTGACCTGAGCGACGCTGGTTTGTCGTCGCAACGGTGACGCTTTGCGGCGCGGCCGTCCATGGTAATTTATTCGGGAATCGGAGTGAGGGCAGGCACTCCTGGGTCGGAGCGCAGTGGCGGGTGAAGTGGAGTTGTTGGACGCAAGACAACTTCCAAGTATTGACAGTCCGTCGCTAGGACGGTGTATCTAGATTGGTCTCTTTTAACTTTCATAATATTTCATTTAGCTCATAACGATCAACATCTCCATAGCTGTCCTTACAGATCTCACGGCTCATGCCACTGATTCTCCGTGCTTCGTGGAGAGCGCCTCACCGCTCTCCATGAGGCGCTGTCCCATTGACGTGCACCCAGACAGACACAACCCCCCTGGTCGCGAGGTCATCGACTCTAGGTTGCCGTCTATTCTAAGGCGGAGCTGCGATCGTAGCGCATATCCAAGTCGCGAGCGTTATGCTTGTGCACCACGTCGACTACGACCAAACATGGGGCTATGCAACAGCGCTAACACCGATGGGGGCTCAGCCTTCGATCCCGCACAGCCTGCTCACGATCTCATATTGTGCAGTGGTCTGTCTCTTCAAGTACGCAACGCCTTTGATCCTCTCGCCTCCATATGCATGCGCATGAACTGGACACTAGGGAGGCCAGTTCGCGTCGACGCACTCGGTCGTGGGCGTGGATTGCATGGAAGAGCGAGCCACTTGGGTGATTGATGCCACTCGCCTCACAGGCCTTCCATCTGGGATGAGGTCACACGCCGCCGTCACGGGATGTTTGCCTCAACATGTCCCGAAACTATCGTGCTCATCAGGATATTTGTCCTAGTTTTGTGTGTTTTATGGGTTTCACACCCTAATATAGTGGTTCGATCATAATTTCAGGTCGGTGACGGGCGTTGTGACACATGGCTTCACTTCAGGTTTCCAGTCCATCGTCAAACTGGACACCCAGGTGGCTGGATATCTACCGGAATGAGAGGACCAGCGACCAACTCGATATAGAAGCGAGCACACGGGAACCTTTCCAGAGCTTTCTCTCCTTGGAATGCCGTCCACGTCCACGAGGGGAATGGCATGTGCGCTGCCCATCGCGATTGATGCGGTGGCCTCTGCCATTCCTAATCAATTTTGACTTTTCGAATTTTCGACGGTGCTTGGATTCGCCGGATGGGACGTCTGCCTCCAAAAACCACGTCGCACGGGACAGATCCCTCCAACAAGGGACCATTCCCGCCACCAGTCACTAATACGAGGCGTCACTACGTGGATCCTGATCTTCCACACGCATCTTCAAGCGAAGGGAAGGAATCGAACCCCACCCACGATGGTGCATGGGGCTGGCGTGGTGTCCGGAGCCGTGGGGCTGGGCACAGTGGACCTCACGCTGTGTGGATTGTATCTCGTCTCGGTCTTAGCTGTCGGCTTGTTCTTCACGATCAAGGAGAACCGCCAGCGTGAGAAAGTACTGCAGCAACGCGTGAAGCAAACGCTCACGGGCAAGAAGAATGACCAGGTTCTCGAAGAGTACTATCTCGGAGGACGGCGGATCCCATGGTGGGCGCTGGCTGTCGCAGACGTGAGCTCGTACATCGACATCTCCGGCACGATGATCAACACGGCGTTCATCTACGCGCTCGGTGTCAAGGGCATGTTCATCGAAATCCGAGGTGGACTGTGTCTCATGCTCGCCTTCCAGCTTGCGTTCACTGGCAAACTCTCGCGTCGCTGCCCTGTGAAGACGCGAGGCGAATGGTACGCAGAAAAGATGAGGTCTCACTACACCGGTACATTGGTATGGTGTTTTTGACGAATCCATGGATGCTGTTGTTAGGATCCGATTCCGCTTTGGAGATCGCCGAGAAGGGGTCTTGCTGCGCACGACGATCGCGTGTACGTCCATGGTCAGCGGGATCCTCGCTGTGACGTATTTCGCAGTTGGTGGCGGCAAGTTTATCACCGAGTTCGTCGAGTTTCCCGCCTGGCTGGGTCTTCCTACCGAGTTTTGGGCGGCAGCGATGCTGATGCTGGTTGCCATCCTGTACACTATCGCAGCGGGATTCACGACTGTGGTGTTCACCGATGTATACCAGAGCCTGTTCATCTTTAGCTCGTTCATCATCGTCGGTGTGATGGGGCTACGAATCAACCTGCCAGACACATTTTCAGTGTTCTTGCCTGTGAAGCAGCAGCATGGCCAGCCAGCTATGATCGAGCGAAACGTGACCCGAGCCGAATGGCTCAGTGCGCTGCCCCTCAAGTCCCTCAACCTACCAGCAGAGTCTTCGTACTCGATGTACAATTCCTTCGAGGTGATCATCGCGACGTATTTGGTCATCCAGTGCATGCGATCGGCGTCTGGACCTGGAGGTTCAGGTCTACAAACCGTGCTGGCTACCAAGTCGGAGAAAGAAGTGCGTTCGCAAACTTTTCTCGCTATGCTTCTATTGGCACTGCGATGGGCATTCAGCGGCGGCATTGCCGTCATGGGTATCCACTACACATCTGCAAACGATGGCTTCGTCATCGATCCGGAACGAGTTGTCCCCATTGTGATCGACAAGATGCTCCCTGTGGGTGTGAAAGGATTCGTCCTAGCATCACTACTCGCTGCAGCACTCACCACATTCGATACGACGATCAACAGCTCGTCCGCCTATTGGACTGTGGATATCTACCAAGCGCTCATCAATCCAAACGCCTCGGAGAGACAGCTTCTATGGCAAGCACGATTCTCAACTTTCTTCATCATGGCTGCGGGACTCGCGCTGTCTCTGTACGTCAACACCATCAACCGTGTTTGGGGATTCATCACGATCGCGATGGCTGGAGCGTTCATTTGGCCCTTCTTCTTCTCCTGGTACTGGGCGCGGTTCAACGCACTAGGCTACCTCTGCGGTGTCGTTTCTGGATTCCTCGCAGCGATCGGCATCTTCACGTAAGTCTACGCACGCGGTTGATGAAACGGCGGTTCATTCTCATTCTGATTAACGCTATCGCTCACTTGAATACGTAGCTTTGCTCCGCTCATGCCTGAGCTGAGATCGTTCCTGATCACTTCGTCAATCTCCTTCGTGGTTTCTATCACAGTGTGTCTTCTGACGAAAGCCGTTCCATCTCAAGTCACCCGCCGATTCTACCGCTTCGCACGCCCACCAGGAGCCTGGTCTTCTATCAAGAAAATGTGCTTTAGCTCAATCGAGATCCACGACATCGACCACGAAAACCGTGTCGACTTGGCCTGTACAGGGCTGATCGCGATCGCTCAGCTGACTCTCTACGTTCTCAGCGTCAGTCTCGTCGCGAAGGCGTGGATGCAAGTACTCGTGCTTTCGCTCCTTCTGGTCGCAGTCGCACCATTGATCTACTTCAAGTGGTACACGAAGCTGGCCGACCGCCCCGTTGGTCTCCGCAGTGACCTGCACGTCGATTTACTCAGTAGCTAATTCAGAGAAAAGCAAAGTCAGCACAAGTGTCGATGGAACTGGTCGTCGCGACTTGTGGGGACTTCAACTTCAACCACAGCTGCCAAGAACAAACGATAAAAAGAGAACAAGTCCAGCGTGACCTTCCATCCATACGTACACTCGAGGTGGAGGACGAGTCTTCCGTAACTCTGGCCTAGAAGGGCGTCTGCACACACACACACTGTACGTAAATTCCATGCCATCCTCGAAAGAAACCCAGCCAGAAATAGCCACGTTTCGCAAGGTTCTCGGCTTCCCCGAACAGCAACGCTACGTAGATGCACCTGAAGAAGACATTTACTCGAACTTCCTCGACGGGGGATTGCTTGAATAAGACCCCTCCCCCCTCCGAACAACGTCGCACCGAGGAAGCTTGCAAGA